>JAHZMT010004793.1:0-10229 GCA_027743785.1 Sinhomidia bicolor | reverse complement strand
TCTGCTAAAAGGTTTAATGATATAGTCTGTGATCCATTCCGAAGAAGATTACTACCTAACCTGTAACGTGAGTAATACTTTTAGGTTATGCAACGATTTAATATTATTTATGGTTTAATATTCCACGACTCACTGAATATATTTCTTTAAAAATGCATAATATAATGTCTCACTATAAATAACGATAAAATGAGATGATTCAACGTAAGCACAACAGCAGTATGTAATGGTTTAATAAGGTGCATGGTCACAATTTCGTTGCGTTTTATTATCTGGTGAAATGGATTCGCCAGTTATGTAGCTTCAAACTTTTCTCAGACTATATATAATGTGGCAAAAATGCGGTATTCCATATGGTGAATAATAGTGTGTGTAATTCGATCAACTGTCAGCAACTTGAGGTAATAATAATAAGGCCGTTAAACAAGTTACTTAACAAAATAATTTTAAACATTACCATCTGCCGTGTAACTTGCAAAAAAATGACAACAGTCTTCACTACCATATTCTTTACAAAATATACATATACAACTCAAGTTTTCATTGCTTTTCAATAGATGTTTTGATTCTAGTTCGGGCATTCTTTTTGAAATGCACACTTGCGTTTATTATGAAAGGCGATACACAAAATACCACCACCACAATGCCAATGAAATTTGCATTCTGTTTGCAACAAAAATTGAAATATGATGGTTTCTTTAAAATCCAAGCGTGACTTTATGTTGCTGATATCTGCGTAAATATTAATGCATGAATTAAGAAACACTTGTCAACAAATTAACGTTTATTCAAATGATATTCGTCATGCAATTTAAAAAGTTGGCCGTTTGTCTTTGTCGCAGCTTCGTTACAATCCTGACACCTATCCCATCGATTTTTTGAATGTATGCAAGCGGTTTTTTGTTTCGTAACATGTTACATAATACTGTATATTATTTCTTTTAATGAAGGACATTTTATACTTTTAAAGTTGCTATATTTTATTTCAATAAAAAATAAAGACTATACCCATGTAAAATTGCAAGTATGCAAAACCATGTTAATACAGCTTTCTTAGCAAATTCATTATTTTGGCAAAAATCTTATTCAGCATCAACAAAACTTTAAGTAAAAGTAAGTTAACTTTTATAACTAAATGATTTTTTCTTCATGTTAATAAATAATACTTATCTACTCTGCTCACCACCACATCTCAAAATCTACAAAGAATTTACGCAGGCTTGATTGGAATTTGAGGAATTTGAAGTGAACGGTTTGAGAGGTGTGTGACCTGATAAAACTTAAAACGTAAAAACGTTCACAACTTACGGAAACGCTTTATTCACATGGCGTTTTATTAAGTATTGTTGCTCTTCGTTGCTTTTCTGAGTCAGCTTTATCAGAAATTGACTCACATACTCGTGATGGGCATTAAGGCATTTAACAAACTCGTGCTGAACTCTTCCAATTAGCACGAAAACAAATAAAAATCCCTTCAAGTAACAAAATAAAGTTTGCTCCCAGTGTGTAGTCTCATGATTTTTCATGTTTAGTTGCAATTTTTTCTATATAAAAGTGCACATTTTTGCTAAATTTTACTAATCGCTCTAGTATTTCATTTCATCTGTCATCCCTCTGAAGTGAAAGGTAAAAGAAAACATTCAGTACCTATACTATTTAGTAGGAACATAGCTGCATTATATTACCTCAAGAAAAAAATGTTATGCCAAAAGGGAATTTATGATTATCATTATTATTGTTATCATTATTGTTGTAATTCATCAAGCTACAGGTGAACCCCTTTGGGGATGACTCATTAGAGTACATAAGCATAAGTCAAAATTGTGGAAGAATGACTATGACATTTCATCATGAAATGAACCATGTGCAGAAAATTCATTACTTGCGGATTGTCAAACTCCACACTGACATGTGAAACCCAATTGATTGCATTTTTTTGTTAAGTTGATAAACTTTACTATAACCACACGACTTGACTGTGAGTGCAGGCACGCAAATTATAATACTCATTCATGAAATAATTTGATGGCTCAGATACCGACACCGAAAATAGAATGTGTACTTCTCCAACATTTAAAAAACAAAAGTAGATGTTTTGTATTTTTCGCTTTTACTTGAGCTTGTTCACTTTTTTATGGTGCATCATAATAACACTTCGTGTTCGCAGGAGAAAATTAAAGGGAACAGTTGTATAGTAAGCAAAGCAGCAGAAGCAGCAACCATTTAATTTTTTCAATAATAAAAGTACCGCAACCATATTTTTTTTATTTCTTTACCTATACAGTTTTGCAAATCAAGCTCTCCTTTCAAGTACACAAAATAAGGCAATTGAATTTTTTTTCGTTTAAAAACTATTGAGATCGTGCTAATTTTCCTTTAAAACGCTTTAAATAAAAAATACTGTCAATGATTCTGAAAAGGAAAGTTGTGATATACCCACAACATGTTTAAATTATTTAAAATAATAAAAAATACAAGTGCGGTGCGTATACTAATTTAGGTAACATAAAACGCAATAATGATGGTCGGCAATAAGTACAATTATAGAATCAGAATAATACACGGATGGTACTTATTTTTTCATTGTTAGTTCAAAAACTACACACATACGATCACGTATTCTTCATAATCTCCTTCTTATTGTTACTCATTCATACCACAGTCATCATGATGATGACTGCAATTGAAGTAGTAAATAGATAGTTTTGAGAGATGTTCTTTGGCGTCGTCAGCAGGAGACACGTTCACTTCTATACCTCTGGCAAGTACGTCTTGGGGGATATTTTATTAATTCATATCACAGCAAAATTTAAAATGGTATTTCGTGATAAATTTCTTACATTCACATGACCATGGATCGTGGCATATAAAAGGGCTTGTATTATTTATTTGGTCGCCTTTTTCAAATTTTCCTTTCAATATATTATTAAAAGGTTTTTTTCTGACGTAATACACGTAGCAGTAGACAAAAGATATTTTTTTAAATATTAAGGAAGTACCTGCTTTACAGGATCTTTTGATAAGAGTTTTTTTTCACTTTATCTTTTGTTCTTGTTCATAACATTTTATCTCTTATTGTTTGTGTTTTTCTTTCAGATGTAACAACTAGCCCCGCCGGCATGAACCAATCATGGACTAATGAATGGTCAGCAGCACAGATGTCTTCAGCAAGGCTGGATTGCATTTGCTCACATATCAGTGGGTGTTGTATGCAAGGGAAATGAAATAAAGGAAATTAAAGTACTTATCAGGTCAATGGATACAAAGACGCATATTTTTAAATATATAAACGTGCCATAAAAAAGCAAAGAGAAAATTCTAATAATAAGGAAACGAGCCACCATCGACGCCAGTTGAAAGTGCATGTGGAGAAAAGTTAATGTAAAGTACATGATCTGAAACCCAACGTACTGTTATATAAATAATACATTAAACTACCACATCATCACGATGATAAACAAGAGTTTGCCACAGAATGTTTTTTGCAACCGTTGTGGTACCATCATTATAAATAGCAGCAGCAGCAGTAGCAGTCCTCTTGTCAAAAATCAAACCAGCAGGAATACCAACAGAAGAAGGGACACTGTCGTTGCCACTGCTTTGTCAGCTCAAGTCAACAAAAGTAGCAGAAGAGTGGTCACAAACAATAAGAGAAATGAAGAAGCAGAGCGAGTAACAAGCAAGAGAAGGAGTGTTCGGCATAAATTTTGGTGCAATAATAATAAACAAAGGGATTACATGAGCAAAGACGCAATCATTTTTTGCAACAAGAACATCGACGATGGGGGCAGTTATATTTGCTGTTCTTGTTTAAAAGTAGAAGAGAAATTATTTTGCTCGTCATTATCATCATCAACATCGAATACAGAGGTTTCGCAACAACGGTTATTATCACCGAGTAAAACAGGAGGAGGAAGAAGAGCAGGAGAGGAATTAAAAGATGTTCAAGAAAGACATAAAATGGGGGGAATTTACATTAATAGCTTTGATGATGCCATATTAAGCAGTAGGAGTAGTCATAATGGAAGCAGTACCATTATGAGCAGTAATGATTATAATATCTGCACGAGTAATGATAATTACACAAGTAGAGATAGAACCAGTTCTGTACGAATTGATTCACGACCACGTCGATTAGCATTGCAACCACTTAAATTATCATCGTGGCTAACTCCGCTAGCGTATTTAATACTAGGACTGGTGGTAGCCCTTCCCTCAATGACAGTAGCTAATGTGCTGCCGCAATTTGTACTGAAAGATGGCCAAAGTGAGATAGTTTTGAGACTGAAAGAAGGTCCAGCAACGCCCGTGGGCAGCATGATATACAAACTGAAAGGAACAGATCGTGACGGGGATCCTTTAACCTTTGGCCTGAGGGGCCAAATGGCGAATGAATTACTTCGAATCGAAAATCTTGGGAAGGATGAAGCCAACCTGTATCTACGGAAGGAGTTGGATCGTGAGGTAATTGTGATGAAAATGACCTGTAATCATGATCATCATAGAAGAAGAGCGGCATCAGAATTATTATTGCATTACCATTATTCATTATTTAGCTAAAACTTGAACGCTAATTAAGTAGTCTCGGCATTTCATTCATAGTTTTTCAAAAACTCTCAAGCTTGTCATTATTGCATACAGTGCATCGTGACTTTGTAGGTGTGCAATTTAGTAGCTACAGCGGTTACTTATTAGGAGAGAAAGATGGCAATTATTATTATTTTCAAAAATGAGTCAAAGGAAACGCAGTAGTTGTTTGTGATGCAAAAAAATATAAAACGATCATCTTCAAAAGGAAGAGAAAAAAAATTCACGAACTTACGCCATTTATTGAGCGACAGGCAATTGCGATTTTTTTACAGGTGCAGGTCAATGTTGCGAAAATACAGAACTCTTGGTAAAACATGAAAGTTTCGACTTAATTTTGAGAGGTGTTCAAACTGACAGATTCTCTTTTTCTCAAAATATAATAATTAATAATAATGAATTATTAGATCATTGGTAATGATATTAATCAACAAAAATGAAGAATTTTTAACAAGAATTTTCATTTCAATTTAGAGACAAGATACAATTCTGTAGGCTCTTTTTGGTTAAATAGGGCGCTAGCATAAAGCTCATTGATTAGAAGTTGTTTGAGTTTTGGGTTGTAGTTTCTTCTAAACTTTCTTGATCCTAAAATCTCACGTTTCCCCGTTTTCCACTGTTTTTTACCTGTAAGGATTTTTTAAATTAACGGTACTTTTCCAACCATGGATCACGACGTAAACATACCGGTTTTGTTTCAATACTAGAAAACTAACTCAATCGACTGAATATCAATGAAATGAATAAATGAAGGAAGTATAATCGAAATCCAAAAAAAACAAAAGAATTAAGTATATTACGCCGTGTTGCCATAATTGAATACATTTTTCTCTCTCAAAGTCTCAACAAAACGAGGGAAAAAAAACAAAAGTATTTATTGATCATTTATCATACTGTACGTGTCGCAAAAACAAACAAAGAGCAATGATCCCTATTATGTCAAAAACACAAAAAGTTCTCAGCAATTTATTTTGACAGCAAACAATGCAAGAAAATTGGGGTGAGCTCGAAACAGATATGGACTGACGCCAGAAAATTTACAATGTTTGTCTCATTTCAATCTAGGTGGTCAAAATACACATGGTGTAATAAATAAATTGTATACTGAAAAACAAACCCATTCAACATTACTCAGCAGTTCTGTATTTCTGACTAATGAAGGTTTCGATTCAAATAATAACAAGGACTGTAATTCCTTGTTTCGGATTATTTATATTTATATCGAGCAAAACAAAATGAAACGAGCTTTACTGTTTAAATTCATTCAATCCAATCCTGTGTAGAAACAAACTATATAAATCGGTTCACCGCAAAAATGATATTTAGCAAAGGCTTTCACGTATGCGCTCATTACAATAATACTTTATTTATAGATTCAATGAAAATTGAATAACTTAATGAAAGAAAAGTACAAAATACATGGGTTCATACATTCTTAATTTTCTGGGCCTACAATTTTATTGTATTTTGTACATTTTAAAAAACTCGTAGCAGAGTCTATGTAATAGATGAGAACAAAGTGCAAAAGAATCCTGATCAGAATCTAAATCCCTTTTTTTCATAAAATGTGATCATGTTGCAACTTGCAATATAAAAACAAAATGTTTCAGGGTCGAACACAGGACACAAAACTGTAAATAAAATTAAATGACTACAATTACATGAAATGGGAGTCTTCTGCGCATTTAAAGTCACAAGGAAGTAGATCATTGAACAATTTTATTATGTTTTCAAGCTAAAGTTTCAAAAACAGTTTGCTTTCCATGGTGGTCATAATTCAGGTACAATTCGGACAAGGCAAAACTGCACATTAGTAATAAGTAAATGCTCATGTTATGCTCTAGGGTTTCACAGAAAGTACAATCAGTGTCAAAATGTTTCTTAATTCTTGAGTTTAAATGCTTGAAACTTTCACTTGTTGTTGGACTCTGGGCATTTTTACTAGGAAAAACTTTTTAAAAAGTAAATTAGTGGATATGCATGTCCGAACTGTTAGATCTTTTAGTTATACTTAATAATGAGTGAGTATATTTTTTTCTTTTACAATAACTTTCCACAACAAACATTTATTAGACAACACTTTAGTGTTGAATTATTGAAAGCTCAAACTCGAATCATCCTAGTAGTTAATATTCAGCAGACAAAATGTTTAATAATAATTATTATTTTTTGTTTTGACTACAAACTGAAAATTCAGGGAAACCCTATTGTGAGTGACTACTAATTAATTAGTGGCATATGTAGACCAATCTTAGACAGTCAGATTGTCGTGTGTTATTTCAAGTTTACAAAATTGATACATGCCTTTCCTGTATCAAAAATGCAGCATACGTGCCTACATTATAAAATTTATCAAAGCTCTAATGCTAGCTTTGTGAGACTTTAAAAAATAAAAATACCTAAACCATTATGAGTAGGTTATGCAAGCATTTTTGGCTCGTAGCTTCATCATAGCATGAAGTGAATCGAATGACCTGCCTATGAACTCTAATAAATGTCGCAGTCGAAGCAGTACAGTCGCCACTCCCACATGCAGGAATCTTCGTAGCCATAAATTCATTGTAATCTCAAGTTGACAGATTTAGACCAGTCTCTGTAGTGGAATGCAATGTAAGATTTTCTAGCAAGTGCGGTAGAACTATCTTCTTTTAAATCTCTAGGAATTCTGTCAACTGCACAGAATTCAAATCAAATGCTTGCATTTACTATTTCAAAAAAAATATTTGCACGTTTCACAAATGTATCCATAAGCCAAGCACATGTCAGACACGTACTCTCAGAATAAATTTTTGCAAACATGTGAAAAACACAACGTTAACAAAGGTAAAACAAACCGAAGAATTCTTTTAATAAAGATGTTCTTTAAAAAAGTTAACGTTTCCCCAAATCATTTTACAGTACATAGATATGTATAAATGAACTACGTATGTACGTACCGAAAAGTAAATGGTAACAAATACACAGACATAGACGCAGGTGTCGGTTGGCTGCAATCTAATTGTGTTTATTAAATTAATATTAAAGACCCCAGCGAATGCACCACAAATGTCAAAACTACACCGTGTTCATATTTTTACTCTATGCGTACCAGTTTTAGTAGATAATGATATCATTGTAGAAGTCATAGGTATTTTCAGTTTATGGTAATGGTTTTCACAACATTTTCATGGTTCATGAGCAGATCATTTGTGGCTTAAGAAGACTCGGCAACAGTTCTCTTTTGCTGTATACGTTTGTGTAGTTTTTTGGTACCTTTAAAGATGTACGCTTCTAAATATGAAACGTAAATATGGCTTGACAAAAACGATGCGATGATACACGCATTCAAATAAAACAGCGACTACGCTGTTTATGACATGTGTGGTGACATAGAATTATAAAAACAAGATGATAAATGTGCACAAAAGTAAACATACCGAATAAATATTAAGCATGCTTTAAAGCTCAGAAAAACAGTATTAAAGCTTTTGGCAACTGGCCAGTGCAATACACAAACATGCATGCTTTATTTACATGATGACTAAAATATAAACAATGAAAATTAGCCGCAAATTTAATAAGCATTTTCACAAGCCTATTACGCATTACTGTACGTTGCAACAATACCGCACGCTGTAGCACAATCCGTTAGCTTTCATAGAAAACCCGAAAATGGTAGGAATGACATATTTGCGGGGTAATTAGGGTCTCTCAGATTTTTTATCGTTTGATGCGGCGGATAACAATGAGTGATTGTGATATATGTGTGTGTATAATGTTGTGATTTGTGCTACTTCTTCCTTCCTAGGTTCAAGATGAGTACATGATTATTTTGACGCTAAATGACGGGAAACTTGCCGAGCCGGTTCAACAATCAATGTTGATGCTTGTCGAGGACCAAAATGACAGTAATGAAAGAAATTATTGTTTTTCGTGAATCTCGAGAGAAAAAAAAAACATTTACGGAGATTACGGACCCAGTCAAACGTGTTGTATAATAATGTCGGTGCTCATTTGTGTTTTACAGATACCCCTGTGTTCCAGCCTTATCAGTCAACGATCAAAGTGCCAGAAAATAGTCAAGTTCCTCAAATACTGGCCAAGTTAACTGCAACTGATGCCGACGAAGGTCCGTATGGGCAGGTATGTACATGTGCATAAATACACGGTTATATTCTTTTCATTACTATTTTTACAAATCAAACGTGCACATTTTTTTAAAAAAAACTGGCACTGTCTAAAATTATGTGCTAATTACCCAAGATTGTTTGATTTGGAGTTGTGTTTACAAACGAAAAACACGCACAACAACGACATCATCATGTTCTTCATACATTGTTAATTATTACTTGACTAATGTAATATTTTGGCACTGTTTTAAAATAGGTTATTTACAAATTGCAAGTGGAGGAAGGAGATGAAGACCTTTTCAGTCTTACTACAATTAATGGCCAAGCCGTGCTAAAGCTTGTCAAATCTCTTGACTATGAAAAGAAATTTTTACATCAAGTCCGGATCATAGCTTCAGACAGAGCTGAAACTGCTGCTCAGGTAAAAAAATCATAAACAAAAATACCTACTCAAAGCGAAAACACATATTTTTTTTACAAACTTCTTTTATTTAATACAACAATAATCAACATACGTTTTGATACATTGAGATGTAAAACTCATTAGATGCGTTTTTAACGATCTTACCAACAACGTTTTATGTCCCAGGGTTTATCCTCATATAAACAATTGCAATATTTAGCAGTACGCTTTTTCAATAATATACTAGTGGTTTGTACAGGTCTGCTGAGCATTTCTCTATGCCCCTTGGCTATTTACCTGCTAACATATATAACTTTATATACAAAAACCAACATGTGAAATACGTGCTTTCTACTGCTACCAGTTTTTTTATACTTAAAAACCATAATAATAGTGATAATAATCCGTAATTTTTATGATTATGGTCCCACTACACTAGACATGTTTGTCACATTTTCGTGTTTTTTGCTTCGTAATAATTGCGAGTGGAAAAAGAAAGAAAAGTGTTGTTTGAGCAGATACGTACAGGTATGCTCGCAGCATGCAATAGATGAAGAAGATGAGTGTTAACTGTCAAGATTAATCTGATCTCAGTTTTGTTTTGAATATTTTCTCAAAAGAATTGGTACATTTGAATATTAGTTTTTTTACAGTGTACTACTGTAGAGAGAACATGTCAAATTACTTAGGTATTATTCAACAAACTTTTCTTTCTTTCATTTTCCTGTAGAAAAGGCTTGGTGGAAATGGAAAGAAGACATAAAAAAGTTCTTTTTAGAAATACATGTCTAAACTCTAGAGCATTCTAATGGTTGTAAAATGAATGATGCGATGATTTATGATAAATGGATATAATGGGAGGTGTCGGACGGGACGTGACGAAAGCCATTATCATTACGTTTTGGGTGTGCTCAAACGTGCTAATGGTTTTAATACTATTTTGCATCCACCTACATACACATTTTTCTGAATTTTCTGGGTAATTGATATAGATCAACCAGGCAGTCGCTTCCCTTGTTGTGCAAGTTGTTGATTTGGACGATGTAGGACCTGCATTTGTAGCAGTTCCCTCCGTGACACAAATTCGCGAAGATGTGCCAGTGTCCACATTCGTACTACAAGGTAATAAT
>JAHZMT010004792.1:0-15507 GCA_027743785.1 Sinhomidia bicolor | reverse complement strand
TGTCTCATCCACTCTCATCTCATACATAGCTAACTAACCTGTCAGTCATCTTTCACCAAACAAGTAATAAGCCGACCGACGTAAATTGGTATCCGTCACGAGATGTAAGCTTTCTCCGTCACTCACGCTAGTCGTACAGCATACAAAACGAAACTACCTACACACTATGCCAGTAATAGAACTGATAGAAGTCACATCAATATAAATGGTTGATTGAGCACTACAATTGGAGTTGTTGGAATTTCCGTCGTGTGATTCCAATTTGGTTACAAAAGTTATATGCAATGCTTTTGTTTCAATAACCAGTTGTGTACGAATTAACCCGTAACTTGTAATTGTGGTAGCAATTTTGTTTATTGACAATTTACAATCATATAATTGTAGTTTATTCTTAAATGTTATAAAAGTAACAACAAAGTTTCAACGTCCACATATCAAAACAAATTTAATTTGTCTAGTTTTGCGTATTACTTAACGTCCATGAGCAGCATATCCAGCACGGAGGTATCCAAGATGTTGCTCGCGAATAGATTTCTGCAAATTCAATATGTCCTCGTGAGCTTTGGCGTGTTCCACTGGTACGGGTGGTGGTACCGGAACTCTGCTAGCCCCTCCAGGTCCAAGTGTACGGAACCCGTCTAATGAAATGGATATGTTTGTAATGTAAATGTTAAGTTTATGGATATCACAGAGAATATACACTAATTTGATTTTATTTATTTAGCTAGGAAGTAAGAAAAGAAGAAGCAATTTACGATAGTAATAGGAACAGGTTTTGCACGATTGATTGTACTTGTACCAAAACATGAGTTCACCATTTGATGACATGACATGGTGCAAATATGAAGGAAGCTAATTTAATCAAAAACAAAATGGCTGTACACATAGGTATATACTACATACCTTTGTCTGCAACGTAGTCGACCTTCACAACTTGACCATGTTCGTCTTTGGTTGTGTATGATCCCTGGTGAATTTGTGAGTCCAATGGATTGCTGAAATGTCCGAATTGTTCTGATTCCAGACCATCCGATGTAGCAGAGTAATACTTAAAGTTTCCATCGCCAAGATTTGGTGCAATTTCATGATGAATCTCGTAAATTTTAGGTCTCACTGTAGTCTTTTCCAAAAGATATGCTTGGGGTTGTGTTTCTTCAATTACAGCGTCTTGAAAAGGTTGTGCAGCTACACGTCTCCCATACTGACCTCGTCCTCTTTGTCGCTGTGCCTCACACCCGCATTGAATAAGGGCTACTCCCAAAACTAATACAGTGATCTGAAATTTAAAAAAATCAATTTTGATTATAAATCTGTGTACGACCGGGTGGGTAAAGTCACATTTTTCTTAAAGCAAAATTACTTATAATTATTGTTATTACCACTGAATGAGACATGGTATTTCTATGATATTTATACAATCACAGTGAAACAAATAATTTTAACTTTTACAGAAGTACACTTTTTACCAGTTAGTACAGCTTCACTTGCTTCATGTGAAACCTTAAAATGAAACTGAATGCATAATCCTTTGTATACCCTCAGTTATGTGCAGTAAATGGCAACGTAATAATATCTGCTCAGCGTCTTGATGTCTTTCCTTGATATTTTTATTACAAAAGAAATATGCATAATGATTATAGTCGAGTACTGTAGTGGACTTCTATAATGATAACGCCCTTTTCTTCAAAGTTGCATTTGGAGAATTTAGCTCACCATTTTTTCAGTCAGGTACATTCATTTTCATACAATCAAGACATACGCTAACTAACTATAAAACTGCAACATATCCAAATTAATAAAAGCAAAAAGCGTCACCCATCACATCAGTTACCAACTGCAGTAATCTGTAAAAATAAGCATGATAGGTGAAGTAAATGGAAAAATATATACATATTGGTAATAGAACACCATCAAGTCGTCGTAATAATAACTGTGACTTCACAGACTGTGAAGTCAAAGCAAAATGGATAGACTACAACACAACTACGAAACTATCTTAGCGTAATTACATAAAATGGAATATCGCTATAAAGGCAACAATCATGATTCGTAATGATAGATGCATGAGGGCACCCCTTTTGCAAAGGTAACTATTTCGCTATATACTAATGTCTTTTGAGTCGTTGATCATTCATTTGCTTCAACGCCATGTTCATTATGCGAATAGCTGATTTCTGCTTCATAAAGCTAGGTACGTGCATTTAACACGTCGTGTAAGTGCAATTTAAAGGATATCATAATACCACGTACAACCAACAATCAACAAGGTTTTTTAAACATGACTAAATAAAAAAAATCAGCTTTATTACATAATGCGTTTGAGTCTATCTTTTAAATGTTTTTGATTAAGTGCTTGAGTTGCCTACAAATATACCTATGCAAAATCTCAATAATTTAAAAAAATTTAAAGGATTTAATAGTTTATAAAACCAAATGCACTACACAGCCAATGAGGGTCTTAAATGAATCGTGTGCCATTGATGGTGGTGATGCCTTATGAATAACTACAAAATACGCGATACTGAGATTAATACAATAACTACATAATTATTACCTAGCCTAGCAGAACTTTTACGGAAGTTTAACTATAAACAACAAGAGTTAATAAATAATGTACCCATATCGCACTTAAATAACACAATAAAATGAATTTCAAAACAATGGTTCAGTACATTTAGCGCAAAATTAATTCATTAATGTAATTTTCTTTATTTTAATTAAATCTGCAATTTTCCAATGCCATATGAAGGGGAAGTTAGCATTACTTGCTATCAAAGCTATCTTACACGTGTTCATACAAAAAAGTCAAGATTAAAGATTTAGTTCCATAAAGGTTAGATTCTCAAAACAACAAGGGTTTTAAACAATCAAAAAAACAATAATGAATCACCAAATGCAGTAAGTATCAATGTAATATGTTTTTATATAATGTGTATGTGTAGATCCGGTTCTTCCATGCCTAATCACGAAAAAATCAAGCATGATTAGACAATCAGCATTTTTAATTATAACTTTAAATCGATTGATGATCATTAATGATGAAGCGAAAACTAGTTTGTGACGAAAAAAAATTAATTCATATTCATGCACTGCGAACAACGCGAAACAAAGGATAGATGGAACATGAGAGCACTACTGTTTCGTAAATCCATTTTTGGAGAGAGAGAATAAAGTAAGCGAGTCGCCACCAACAGCACGTATTTATTTGCCCCTAATCTGGCGGCTACCAAAATTGTTTACTTCTGCTATTTTTTTAGCCACTTGATTCGATTGTTATGTTATTGTCGCGTATCTGTCAAATCAAAGTTAAATCTTTGTCTTTTGTTTATTGTTTGCCCGGTGCCTAAATCTCTTCTTGTTTTTAAGATAATTAGGAAAAAGAAATCAGATATAAAAATCTGGACATTATTTTAATGAACCTGTGAATAAATCCAGTTTTATTTTATGTAAAGGCTTTTTTCAGCAAATAAAGATTTATAAATATTTATTTACGGTTGACGGTATACTAGCGTAGGTATAATTGGGTTGGGACCATAAATATTGTAATTTATAAAGCAAAGCAACAAAAGAAATGGCTGAACCACGCTCAGAGTACAAACTGAAAAATCCACCGGACGATGCCATCTCGTCAGTACGTTTTGCACCAAAGTCTTCGTACGTTTTAATTGTCTCATCGTGGGATTCCTATGTGAGGATGTATGATGTCCTGGGAAATGTCATTCGTGCAAAGTACACTCATAATCAATCCCCCGTTCTTGACACTTTGATGACAGTAAGTTACTTATATGCTACGTTGGATGCCATTAAAAGCAGATAAAGAAACGGTAGCATCTTTGCTTAACTACTAACTATTTCGCGTTGTTTTTGCACAGGATTCCAATAAAGTTTTTAGTGGAGCCTTGGATGGCACTATAATAACTTGTGACATAACTGGTGATCAAAGTATGTTTGCGTGTAATTCTAAAATTGTTATGAGAAAACTTCATTTCTTATGTGGATATTTATATGATTATACTGTCCTTTAAAAGGGTACACCGTGGGTCGACATGAAGACGCTGTTCGTTGTATAGACTTTAGCGAAGATAAGAACATCATAGCTTCTGGTAGCTGGGATCGTTTAGTTAAACTATGGGATGCCAGATCACTTGGTCCGATCGGACTTCATTCACAACAAGACCCAGTACGAACAAACACAATATTTTGGAATCAGTGTAAAGCGTTCAACTAGGGATGACAATTTTCTTTTCTTTTAAGGTTTATACAATGAGTGTTAAGGATGAAATGCTTATTGTTGGAACAAGTTCAAGAAAAATTATAGTTTGGGATCTGCGAAACATGAGTCAGCCATTTCAACAAAGAGACTCATTACTAAAATATCAAACACGATGTGTCAGAATTTTCCCTAATAAACAGGTAAATACACGAACTTGAATTTTCCCCCCGTTGTTTGTTTCTATAAATCATGTAATTTTCTGTCTAGGGTTATGTTCTCAGCAGTATTGAGGGACGAGTAGCTGTAGAATACTTTGATCCAGACGCAGAAGTACAAAAGAAAAAGTACGCTTTTAAATGTCATCGAATCAAAGAACAAGGGATGGAATGCATATATCCTGTGAATGCAATAAGCTTTTCGCAATACCATACTTTTGCAACCGGGGGTAGTGATGGATTCGTTAACGTGAGTTGGCGTTATTTTTCTCTAGCGCACACAATGTACACAAGCTTTTATAAATAATTTGCTAATTTTTATATCAAGGTGTGGGACGGATTTAACAAGAAAAGATTATGCCAATTTCACCGATATCCGACTTCCATTTCAACATTAGCGTTTAGCAACTGTGGATCAGTCCTGGCAATTGGATGTTCATATTTGGGAGAGCAGGAAGAACCACCTCAACCAGTTCCCGAAGATTGTATTTTTATAAGAAATGTAACAGATCAAGAAACAAAGCCAAAATGAAATTTTCATGCATTGCTCAATCTGAGCTGAGAATTTTAAAACTTTGTTTGTAAATATTATGTTACCTATTATTTATTATTTGTTAATACATAATAATAAAAGTAAAGGTTTAGAAAGTTGTAATAATGGTTGTATGTTGTATTGTTTTTTGTACGAAAAATAAAATAAATACAATTTGTGGTTCTGGCCCTGGCTCTGCTCAAAACTGCCGTTTTTGTAACATTTTTTCCTCGTTACTTTTGTTTAATTATCTCATCGTCATCGTCAGTAAATAAAATCAATATATTTCCTCTTACAACATCTCACTTTAGGCTAAAGTAAATTCTTTTATATTCAAAAATGATAAAGTACGAAATTAATTTTTTTTGTTTTAAAGTTTTTCAGTACATTAAACAATTTTGAAGATACGTTGTATGACTTCTTAGCATTCTTCTAAGGTACTCTGTTTTCCGCTAACTGGCGTCGCTTTCCGCATAGACTGAAGACGACGCTGACTATACTAATACTACGTAGACTACGACTACGCACAACAATCAGGATAAAGTACTTCATTTGATATGAATGATTTGAGTTTTTTTCTATTCTTGTAACTTGTGGCCTTAGGCTTGACAATACAATAATGCATTTTAGGTATGTCGATGCTGAGTGTATAGTCTCACTCTTCTACATAGTCACATGACACGTGGCTGAGGCCGGGGTGGCTGATTATGAAGAAGTATGCTGTATTTATCCATATGGGGTGAATTCTGCAGATCTGACGACCACCACCACCATTGATGATAAGTAAACGTAAAGATTTTTTTCTTTTCTAATTCAGGTCCATTCTGAGCAGTTTTAACAGGTATGTATGCCTTCTTCATGGTTATTTTGTACGCTATTTACAAAACTGTTACCTACCTCGCTTACAAAAATCCGCTGATACTTCTAATGTATCAGCATTTATCATATTAATAAGATATTAACCTTTTCCATTTTTCTCTGGCTTTTCACTTCCTTCTTCAGCTTATGTCATTGTGCTGATCAACCATAATTCAGTACACTTAATATCAGAACTTTAACGGCAGTGTTTAGTAAACGGACCAGAGACGAACCCACGCCAAACATCAATTCGACTCAAGGTATAGTTACATTTTATTTATTTATTTAATTGCATTGCAGTTTTACTGACGCAGTAACGACATCTCAAAAACTGGCTAAGCATGTTCACAGAATTATAATATACCGCCATCGCCATTAAACTAGCATAGTGTTAGTACTACTAGACAACCATATTTATCCCTATTAAGCTATTACTTGTTAAAACGGTGATACTGAACTAACTTAACTGACTGGACATTACCATTATCAGTGCTATACGTTTTAAAGTATGGTAACTGTTATAAGTACCTACTTATCCTTCTCTTGTGGTGTGTGTGAGAGATTGTGGCTGTTGTGCTATTCTACCAATTTTTTTATTTGTACTGCTTAATCTGCGTAAGTGGTAACAGTCAATATCAAAACTGTTCTTTCACAAGTCACAACAGCCAGACAACCAGTTGAGCAGGCACATCCAACTACTGACTGAAAGTTTGAAGGTGATTAAATTAATACTGATCAATAAATAACCATTTTCATTTCATCTTTATCATTTCATGTTGCGTTACAATTAGACAGAAAAATATAATTGTCAGAGTGCCGCTTTCTTGGTTTGTTTGAATAGCTTATCTGTATTTTTGTCTGAAAAAATCTGGTTTCTTTAACATTTTTTGTACTAATAAAGTGATAGATAACAACATATCCTCTCAATTTTTCAATGATTGGGATTCATTGTTCCATATGTTCGAATCATTATTTTGTTTATGATATTCGGCATTAACTAGCCCCTCTAAAGTCTTACTGCGACTTTAAAATACTTTTTAATTGGAGTTTGGTAGTGGATGAAACCACAGCAAGGGTTGAAGGGTTGTTGCTTCTTGAGTTTTAAATAAGAATATATATCCGAAATGCTCTGACTCTAGATGGGACTTTTTCTGTTTTTCTAAATATTAATTTGTCAGTTTGACTTATACGTTGCTTCTTTTTTGCTTTTTCATTACTAGTTAAGACATCAATTCAACATGGCCGATTTAGATGACTTTTTTGCGAAAAGAGACAAGTCTAAAAAGTCAAAAAAGAAGTTTGATACTGCGGAAGATCTGGCCAAAGTTTTGGATCAAAAGGTCAAGGAGAAGAAAAAACTTGAAACTGGTAAAAGTAATTACTTGCCGGAAGGTGGTCGGCAAAGCCCGGGTCCTGGAGTAAGCTCATTTTGAAAATAAATTTTATGTGATAATAATAATATATTTTTATTAACCTTTTTATCGGACTAGATATCAATTTTTACTTTGTCATCTTTTGCAATAGTTACCCGCAGGTGACGACGATGAGTGGCTGGAAGCTGAAGAAAAGCAACCAGACTTCTCCAATTTGAAAATTCAAGAACTGGTGCTCGATAGTGATGATGATGAAGATGCCAGCCAAGAAAATCAAGAGGATGGAGAGGGTTCAAAAGATGGGCCTTGGAATAAAAAAACAAAATCAAAGGACAAGGAAGGGGATAAGGAAAAGGAAGGGGATAAGGAAAAGGATGCTGTTAAGGAAGATTCTCCGGAGGAAGCAAAGCCAGAGAGTACTGAAGAAAAGCCAGAGCGTGCAGACAGTGAAGATGGCTCAAAGGAACCAGAAAAGGAGCCTGGTAGTGAAAATAGATATATTCCACCATCTATGAGAAGAAAACAAGAAGAACAACCATCAGTCGCCTCAACCGTTCCTGCTGGTTCAGCAGCTTCAAAGGGTGCCTATGTACCACCTAGTCGTAGGGGTACTGCTTCTGCAGGTCCTAGTGCCACATCAGGTACGTGAAGTTGATTAAATTCACATTTGAGACATTTTAAATTGGAGTACATTAATAATGCTAAAAATGCTATATTATTTGTCTATCCTTGTAGCTCCAGTAATGAAAAAGAAAGTTGGTGCACCCACATTGGAAGACGAAGAATCTTTTCCCAGCTTGAGTTGAAGAATATGCTTTGTAAATTTCCAATTAAAACGTTTCATTTGCTGCTGTGAGATCATGTTATTGAAATGTAATGACAAACCAAACTAAAGGTCCAGTCCAGGTTACAGAAATTAGTTATATAGATAAAACAAACAAAACATTTTGCCATTTCTGCCGGTGACAAGAATAGGCAAAAGTCAACCTTACTACACAGCATTGACTATAGAATGTACTCTCTATAGTCAATGTCAATACAATATCACTAAATCCGATCTGGCTCATTTATCGTTATTGTAATAATGAAACCAATCTTCACCGTAAAGTGTACGAACAAAGTCAAACGTAAGGGTATTGCTGGTAACAATATGCATGCGGGAAGTTATCATTTAATTTTGGCGTCATTGTTGTTGTTTGATGGTGTCATAATAATTTGTTAAAATATTGAAAAGTCGAACTGTTGTGGTTCTAAGCTCTAAATTAGAGAATCGAATGCATTATTGTAAGTACTGTGACAAATTTTTCACTGATAAAATATTCATAAATAATTGAGAAATGACTGCGACGCAATCGACTGTTTTATATGAAAACTACTATATGATAATATCCTTCGTAATTTATGTTTGAGAGAGTACTTTTGGAATGAGAAAAATTTGAAATATGCAATTCTTCCATTTAAATTTAACTACAGCTAGAGTAAAATAATGATATTAATTTAATTACATTATACTATAAGGCAAGATAAAATTGATAAAAAATATTTCTCAAGTCTCTTAAAACACGGCACGGTTGAGGTGTGTCATCGTGAAGTAGGGAGGGAAGACTAGGGTAAGTAAAAAAATAGACTACATGCTACACAAAATTAAATACATAATATAAAAGAAATTGTATGGGATTAATGTTGATTAATTGAGCAATTGAAGAAGGCAGGTTCTTGTAATTGTTCTAAAGGTTCTTATTGTAATTTTAAAGGAGGCAGTCGAATTAGCTAATCCTTTTGTTCATTTTTATGTGTATATAATAAATAAATAGAGCAAAGGATATTTGTGAATAATAGAGTTATTTACTAAAAAAAATACAACTTTGTTCCAAATCTAAGCTTAAGCAATTTTTACCTCGGCGTTGCCTCAATTTATTTGTAAAGATGACAAGCTGACAAGAAAATCAGACGATGCAGATGTGTAGTATTAAAATGTCTATTTCTTGCTATGCTTAAAACCACTCATTTATATAAAAGAAATCTTTGTAATAATAATAATAATATATTGTATACCTTTATGAAAACAAATCTTGCGGAACTTTGTTCATTTTTTATTATTATGCTACGTGAGATGATGGCAAACACTTGATTTGAAGTTTTCATTTTATTTCTTTTCTATGTTGAAAATACAATCAAATACACACTAAACCATTTTAATTTGATACAACGTTTTTAATTTATGACGATAAAGTACTCGTCACTACACTAACATATTTTACTGTTTATATCATATCACACAAAGAACGCATTTCATGATAGAACAAAAGGGACAATTTAAAGTTCAAAAAGCTAAAAAATATTTACATGCACTCTTGCAACAAGTTAGTTTGTAACGGTCCGTAGACGTCAATGAATGTAAAATTTGATTAACGGAGATAGAGGTTGGAGTTACCAGTTACAAAATATCCTGATTATAAGCATAGTTGCTCATTCAATAATCAAAATTTAGAAAATATTACACGTAAATAGGTATATTTTTGCATAAGTTACTGTGCTGCCACAAACTTGCAACTATTTTATGTTGTTTCCTTTATTACCGTTCTTATCGTCTGGTGTTTGAAGTACTTGAAGAACTGGTGGAAACATTACTGGCTGCAGTTGTGGAAAGCCCTGATGCAGAGCTTGTTTGTTGATTACTTGAACTAACTGCCCCGGAACTTGAACCTGCCGTCATCTCTAGTTCCACCAGTAATGGAAAGTGGTCACTAGGAATACTGGGGTGAGGGGCTCCGACAACTTTATTTTCGACTAACCACTGAGGATCCAATGGTCCTAAAAGTCCTAATGGTGTCATATTAGGTTTCGAATAAAAGATGTAATCAATGATGCCCTTGAAGTCAAAGGTGTAATTTGTAAACGCCATCACTTCCGCGCTGTATGCTGTACTCAAACGAAACGCATGTGTGTAGTCTGTTGTTCGATCTGAATTGTAAGAAATTCTTTGCAGACATGATTTGTAGCCCAAGTCCTTGAAATCGGGGTGCTTGGCAGATATGCGCGATGTTTGCAAAAATTCTATTACTCCACTTTCTGGCAAACTGTTGAAATCTCCACAGAGCAGAAGATGTACTTTATCAGAGGGAGTCTTTCCAGCTGCTGTAGCATTTGGTCTTCCCGTTGCGCTTTCATCGGCGATAAGACGTAGTTCGTGCATCAACATCATTGTCTGGACCAGTTTTACGTCACAGAATTCTGGGTCCCAATGAATATGCTGCATAAAAATTCAAATTAGTGGAACTGATTAAAACACTAACAATTACATATGACGAATACACAGATGTCAAGAATAGAATAGCCATACCGATGTGCACACAAGAATGGGCTGGGCATATCCATGAGGAACGCCATTATCCCATGCTTCCATTCTTGTTTCCAATAATGCAGCCAAACCGATATTATCTACGAAAATTTTGAAACATTTTAATTCTTGTGCTTAGTCATTATCATTAAAAATACTTATTTACAGTTGGTCTGTATTTACAAGCACTGCGAGCATTTGTAAATTGAAAAGTCGTCCCTGCAAAATGAAACGAGTGAAAATAGGATGAAGAAAAAAATACAAATAAGTATGCGAAGAACAGTGCATGCTATTATTTTTTGTTGTTATAATTGGCCCGTAATAATTTTTTGATTTACCATTTCAGTAGGGAGCGTTCTTAAGTAGTTATTACTGAGTAACAGCTCTCGTAATCGAATTAGATCTCCAATTTCAGCTGGTAAAGAACGCAATTTGTTGTTTGAAGCATCAAAAATCTGCAGATTCACTAATTTGCCAATTTCAGAGGGAACCTTTGTCAAGCTGTTATCGTTAACGTAGAGATGAGTCAAATGAGTCAGGTCAAACAGTTGAGGAGAGATGTTGCGAATATTTCCTAGAAGCAAGAACAACATAGAACAACTTGCTTATAAACATCCAAACCATAACCACCTATAACATTTTGATACAATAGTAAGTAATTTGATCCTTTTTTGACATTACCTGTTAGTTCCATTTCAGCCCAAAAACTTCGTTTACCTGCAGCCGCATCCTCAGCACTCATGATTGTATGAGTGCGTTTAGGATTTGAACTACTAGGACCTGAATTTTGACCCATCGATTGCCCAATGTTGTTAGGACTGGGCGCTGCGGACCCACCCCCTCCAGAGTTTCCCGAGTCTTTTATCGTCATTGTTTACTTTGATTTTTAGTCAATTTATCATGTAAATACACTTCCGTTTAATCATTCATCCTTCACATCCAAACCTAGTAAGAAAATATACAAAACAATATGACGTTTCAAGTTTCAGTTTCAACTCAAGATATACATACATATACACGACGTTTGCACAGAGGAACTTACTACATTTACCAAATTGTGTTTTCAGTTTCAACACTATTACAAATTAGGAAAATACATTATTTTTAATTACCTTCCTTCCGTTATTTCGCCAATCAAACCTTTAAATTCGATATTATGTTTCATGTAAATATTAATTAGTTGCTTCTCGCTAATGACATACTTGGCACGTCAATGCTGCTAACTGACAGCTGACGTGTTTAGAACACTGTCAATTTGAAATTGACAGTAAAGCAGTTAAAAAAGTGAAATTTACAATTCACTCCCTCCTCATCATCACCAGTCAATTCAGTCACCAAAACTAAACAAAAACACAAAAACTTACAAAAAAAGATAGAGTAGAAAAGAGCAAATACCTACACTGTAGATACAGAAGATAGATAGATAGATAAGTACAGAAGAACAACAAGCGGATGAAGATGAAAACGCAATAAAAAACAACAACAACAACAAAAGTTTTTTAACATAACCAGGAATAATAGAAAGAAAGTGTAGTGAAGAACAGTAGTAGAGATACAGAGATGCCCATATGATAGTGTCTATGTATCTCGTATATGTGCAAAGCGTTGTATCAACTTACCCCGATAAAGCCGTCAGATGCGGCGGCATAGTTTAATACGGTACTTTTAGTAGTATAGAATAAAGTATGTGTGTAGTTTTTACACACACATTTTAGCCATTTGCTTGTTTTTGTTTTTTTTCTCTTGTATTCAGTTCAAATCCTACATGTTTCTCACATGGACAATTTGATCAACAAAATGAATGAATGAATGAAGTTAGTAGTAGTGTTGCTGAGCTGCTTCTGCTGCTGCTGATATGCTTTTGTTGATTTGTTGTTGTGTGGGATTGGATCGGGGGTGATAATGGGAGATGTATGTAGATAGAAAAAGATTTTACCTTATTTATTGCGAAAGGTTTTTTAGCATTAGTATGTTTGTATTTTTAGTTAGTAAATTACATCTTTATAAGTGAATTATAATAAGCCCTAATTTTCCCCTCATCATCGTATCAATTAATCTCTGAAATGTGCAAAGCATAACGTGTTAACTGTGTGCGTGTGTCGTGTATTGATGTTGTAAGAAAGAGCAAACTGAATCGGACTGTTGGACTAAATTGTCTCTATTATCTGTGTAATTGTATCACTCTTCTTCACAGCTGTCATTCTAGTTTTGCTCTTGGCTTTTTCCGGTTTTTGGATGACTTTTGATGATCAGGTAGGTAATATTTTTGTATGCATGTTGTAAGCTGTATAGTAGCATGTATTAAAGGGCAAAATATTATCCATTAATCAGAGAAAAAGATAAAAAGTGTCTCAACTGTAATATAATAATGTTGCATATTTATATTATTAGTAGGTAAGTCAATATAAGGGCTGCCGGTATAATGAAGCATTGTTGGTAGTACAGGTCGCGTTCAGTGGAACTTTTTGCATTATTATGTGGTCCAAGTGCAGAGCAAGCATTGCATTGTGTGGGATAGTATATGAATATGATTGTTGTGGGGATCTTCATTCATGAGCGCTCAAGCATGTCTTATCGATATCATCATCATAATATGAACAATGAATTTAGTTTTAACACTCTACTGAGAATAGAACGGAACTGTTGGCACTCACCGTTTCTCCCGTGCTCATATGCATTTTTAAAAGCTTGGCAATCTGAGTCTTAAAGTCTTTCTCATAGAGTGTTACAGAGTTTTAAAAGTTGATTTGACGAATTGGTGTTTATTTATAACGTGTACGATGAAATGCATAAGCCTTTATAAGGACTGACTAACGTGCATAAACTTTGAAAAGTTCAGTACCATCCACCCCACTACTGCCTTCTTCACAGTAGTTCATAGGTTTGTCCTAGAAAAATGTAAATTACATGATTTTAATGGTTAGTGTGCCATGTTGTTTTTGTGGGCTGGTAGATGGTAGTAAACGAGTTCATTGTTCATTGTAGAGTTGCCTCGGGCGTATTTGCAGTTGTACCATAAATGGAACGTGCATAATATTAGTTTTCAAAAAGAGTGGGATCGGGGGTGGTGAAAATAACAGATCGTGATTATAGATAGGTCAACCCACGCAAAGACGCAGAGGCGTCTTGGCTTTTGCAGCTTGTATTGTTTGCGCAATATTTATTTTTCATTATAACGAGTGTGTAAATATGTGATTTATTTTGCTCCTCCATTGATTACTCAAATCATAACTTTTGATTTTTACTTGGTGGTTGACATAAGACAGAGTTGTGTTTTCATTTTTACCTACATTGATTGTTTAACCTAGCAAATTTGTCAAAGAGATTTATCTTGGATTTAAATCTTATTTTATTTCTACGATTCGTTTGTACATAACTTGCGCTTTTTATGTCACTTTGATCGGCTGTCATCAAAGATTATGTTTAAAAAGTTTGTTGTTGTGTGTGTCATGTGTCATTGTCAACTTTTTGGTTGAACGTCCACTGTCAGTTTTTATTTTGTTACAATTTGCAACATTATTTATTTTGTTTTGCAAAATAATACTAATCCTTGCTTTTATCAAAATTTTAGTTATGCCTTTTGACTGACTTCGTTTCGTCACGCCTTGCCTAGTCTAGTAAAAGCGAGCCTTGCTCTTGTGAATACGTAGCTGCTGTCAATAGTCAATTACATTGAGTTTTCTCAAGATGTCAGATTTTAAGCCAATAGATGACCAGAGTCAAGCCAACCCGCAGTTAAAACTACGTAATACTGTTAGCTCTGATGGAAATAACCCAATCCTGATCCCATTAAATGCAAATGTAGGAAACAATTCAACCGCTTCTGGTGATAATGGACAGCAAGGAAGGGGAAGGAGTGACTCGGATACGAATGGGAATCCAAACCCAGAAGAGTATGGAGCAACTAGCATGAAGAAGCGGTCCAAAAGACCTACAACAAAGCCATCACCAGCGCTTCTGCTAGCTAAACAAAACGCTCTATTGAAGAAGCGCAATTCCCAACCAACGGATGTTCAAATCATGATGACAGACCACCTGCAGCCGGCCCGTGATGCCAAGAGCAACATTCGAAAACCTTCTGGAGTGGTTTATGATGTTAGTATGCTACAACATCGTTGCCTCTATGATCCTAACTATCCTGAGAAGCCTGAAAGATTATCATCAGTCCTTTACAGGTAACTGAAACAGTCCTTTTTTATTTTTTTATTTTTGGTTTTTCAACGTAACTTAACTTGGTTATTGTTTTTAATTGGCAGGTGTGAAGAGTTGGGACTTTTATCCCGGACAAAACATATACAACCACGTAGTGCAACAACAGCGGAAATATTATCAGTGCACACATTAGAGCACATTGAGAAACTTCAGAGAATATGCGAATGTCAAGAACCAGTTGTGGAAAATTTAGAACGCTACGCTTCCGAATATGATGGTGTATATTTTCATCCATCAACGTACGATTTATCGTTACTAGCAGCGGGCTCAACAATCAATTTGGTTGATGCTGTTTTGGATGGTCAAGTTCAGAATGGAATGGCAATTATCCGACCACCTGGTAAAAATTAAGATTTCAACAGCCTTGGGACAATGTATTAAAAGATTCCTCTGATATTATTTAGGTCATCACGCCATGAAATCAGAATATTGTGGGTACTGCTACTTCAACAACGTTGCAATCGCAGCTAAAAGAGCTTTAGATAGTGGGAAGGCGTCTAAAATATTAATTGTAGATTTTGATGTGCATCATGGTCAAGCAACGCAGCAATCGTTTTACGACGATCCTAGGTATGATTTTTGAATCTTTTTGTTTGTAGTATGTGGCATTTCGGTGCTAATAATTTTGCAATCGCCTTTTAGAGTATTGTATTTCTCCACGCATCGTTTCGAGCATGGAATGTTTTGGCCGAATCTTCAGGAATCCGAGTTTAATTATATTGGATCTTCTGATGGCATTGGCTACAACTGTAATGTGCCTTTAA
>JAHZMT010004791.1:0-10806 GCA_027743785.1 Sinhomidia bicolor | reverse complement strand
CTTTCCTAAATGACTCCAATAACTTTAAAATCATGCCTAAATGAGTCGCTCGGTCACATCTTTTTAAAAGTTTACTTTTTTATTTGAATATCGAATAATTTGTCTTCGTCAGTCTCAATCTATTATGTCTCAATTTACATTCAATAAACAGAAACAGTGGATGTTATGTTTAAAAAACAATTTGACAGTAATTTGTAATTATAAAATCACAAAACGCAACAACTGCAATTGGTAAATGGGAAATTAAAAGTGATTTGAGAAAAGGTAATTTCTACTTTGAGAAATGAAAGGTGAGAAGAGAGTGGTCATTTTAGTTAATTGAGAAATGGAAAGAGAGGTGGAATTAGGAATGTACTTGTAGAATTGAGATGGAAGCATTCATTTTTGAGAAATGATAGCACTTTTCTCATTTCTTTGCATCTCTGTTGTGTTGTCTGTCAGTCTATGTGTTGTTGTATGCAGTTTCAGTTTGCAACTTGAGAAGTGGCAAGTGGAAACTATTTACTACTGTGATAAAATGACGCACTACTTGACGTGCTCATTTACACCTCCAAAGTCGTAATCGAAAGCTGTAATCGCCGTTAGTCAGAAAGCATCATTCATTCAAGAGTTCCGGTGAACTGTTAAAAAGTTTTTTTTTGGTTAGTTGCTAATACATAATGGCATGTGAAAGCAGCTGAGTAAGGAACTTGTGCTTTTGCAGCTAAAACCTTTAATATGATTAAGGTTGGTAGCAACAACCAAAATTAGGAGTGAGGTTATTAATTAGTATATTAGGTAAATTAAGTACAACGCCAAGATGAGTGGAGTTAAATTTGAGCTGCAGAAGGAAGTGTTTGAGTCAACGAAAGAACGACTTCATGGAGTGGTCAGTGTTCAGAAGCCAACAAGGAAGAAGAAAGCGCCTGCATATCTCTGTATAACGGGGAGCATTGAACGGCCTATTAGGTTTACCATTTACCTGGTGAGTAGTTCACTATTTGAGTTCGTGTCCCTTCTTGCTGAATTTTCTTGATGTGATTAGGCACCTAATGCATGCTTAGTTAGTAATACCAGACGGATGAACTCAAGTAAATACTGAGATTCTTAACTTTACAACAAATAGGTGAAGAAGACAGAGAAAGGCTTCAAGCGCAAGCAGGAGTGGACACTGTCCAGTTTGAAAGAAGTGAATTACAAGGGAAAGGTAAGTAACACTGCTTCTGGGATTTTCACCGGAAGCAAAGCTCGCTAATACGGAATGAGTTGATCTATTCCTACAGGAAATCCTGGAGTTCGATCTTCAATTAGAGAAGTCGTATCACTGGCTGGCAGCATCGACGGAAGAGAAGGACCAATTTTTCTCTCTCCTCCACCAGATTTGCTCGAGGATGCACCGACCTCCCAAGTTTGTAAATTTTCAAGCTGACGAAGAAGATGAAGCAACACGTGCAGAAAACATTGCCATTGCTTCAGTATCAAAGGACAGTCAGATTGAAAGCGGAGATGAGGAGTTTGGCTTAACCGAAAGAGAAGAGTTTGACCTGGAGAAGGTGCTAGGGCGTGCAGAAAACGCTGTGGTCAATGCTGAGGCGTTCATGGAGCAGCTGGCAAAGGAACTGTCAATTCTCGATGGAGAGAATATTCACAGTATTATGGACTCAGAGATACAAGTGAATTCTTTGATGGAGTCGATAGACAAGTCGATTAACCAGCTGGAGGAGATTGAAAAGGAATTAATAGACTATCAGGACGCGGTTACCCATGTCAAGTCAGCCGTTGAGAAGATTGAGGAGGAAAACTCACAAATGGGCACTGCCGCTCGGAATAACCAACTGCTTCTTAGTGAATTGACCAATGTCATCAAAGCATTGGACTTTCCTGTGGGATCACAGATTTTAAACTCAGACTTCAGTTCGCTGGAAGGTATCTCTAAAGCCACTAGGGACGCTTATGCACTGAAGGATGCTTTAAACATTGATGAAAATATACATCCAGCCTTATTGAAAATGAAAGCGGTTGGGGATCAGAAACGAAAGCTGGAAAAGCTGAAGCAAAAGTTTTCGCATAATCTGATGTCACATTTAGCCAAACTGTTCATTCACCACGGTAATATTTCTTCCATGGATTCCATGCCCACCATTACAACGCTCCGGCTACCCATCTTGAATTTAATGTACCAAGAGTTGACGCCCTACACCAAACTAATGGGGTGGTTAAAGCTTATGGATGGAGAGGCTTACGCGTCGCTGCTCAAGACTTACACGGTGTCCATTCAGAAAATTTATGAGAAAAATGTCAAGGTGCTTTTCGAAGAGGCGAGGACTAGAATCTCTGGAAGCGTCGCGTCCTCCAGTAGATTGTCAGGCTCTGCAAACGATTTACGGATTAGAGGTAGGTTTTTTGGAAAAACGAGAAGCTTGGCGAATCGAGAAGGAGACACTGAAAGTCAGGGATCAGGGGAAGGCTCCGTCGACTCGTCGGAGCGACAGCATTTTTACGATATTTTGGAACAGCTTTTGGAAGGACTAGAACCGGCTGTCAACTTTGAAGAAAAGTTTATTGCCTCATTTTTCTGCCTTGAAATTGGTTCCTCATCTTCCGGAAACGTTAGCATTGTCAGTCCTTCGAAGGGTAGCGGAGGGGGTGAACTTCGAAGAACTATGGCCACTTTGTTTGGGCCGATTGAGGCTGAACTGAACTCCTTTTTAAGTCACTATGAGAAAATGGAGGCTAGTTTTTGCATGGGTGCTATGGTTCGCTTGGGAAACCATGCTCTGAAAGCAGAAAATACATCGACCTACATTGGCATGATCTTTGGCACAGTTTTAATCGGAGAAAAGAGGAGCTTTGATCGACTAATGAACTCTTACGTGCAAGCTATTAATGATAGTCGTCTTCCAAAGAAAGCAAAACCGGGAATCCTAGCTTTTGTTACCGACTTTGAGGACTTTGCTGTGATGGCGGAGTCCATTTTTGGAACTTCCGCAAGACGGAGTGATTTGGAAAAGTGGTACGTAAAAATGCTCACTTCAGTCTTCGATGGAATAGTACGTCTCTCAGGAGAAAGTGGCAAGACTCCTGGGGAAGTGGTCAGGATGGAAAATTTTCATCGTCTCCATTCCATTCTTTCACGACTTAAAGTGCAGGCTCTGGAGCAACAAAAGAAGGATGCCAAATCCAAGTACAATGAGGCACTCAACGGCTACGTAACCAAGTATTTTGGAAAGCCACTTATAAAGCTCAATGTGAGTGCTTACGTCACAAATCACAATTCAGCAAATACGCATTTACGCATGCCCTCTTCAATAGAAAACTCATAAACTAAAATTCATGACCTTGTTGTGGCTTAACTCTAATTAAATAGGAGTTCTTTGAGGGCGTGATCGCAAAAGTGAGACAAAAGTAACACTTTGGTAATGTCTACAAATGACACCTTTTAACTGTTCACTGTGCCGTTGTGTATGTCCTAGGTTGTCTGGCGAGCCATGCAAGAAGAGTTCATTGTACAGTACAAGACAATTGAGAGTCTAATTAGTCGCTGCTACCCGGGTTCGAAAATCACGCTCGAGTTCACCATCGATGATATACTTGTGTTCTTTTCAGAAATTGCCCAATCTCATTAACTTGTCCACCTGAGTGCGACGCAACTATTCCAAAGAAAATGAAACGTGTTTAGCACACAATATCAATTTAAACGTACCTAGCCAAAAAATCTACTAACTGCATATTTAACCTCCATTTTATACTTCTATCAAAAAAAATAAAACCTGTCTGAGTTAGCAACAATCTGAATTTAATTGAATTTAATTCTTTAGTTCTATGCATACTTGGTGATAGTTTTGCACGCAAAAATGAATTTACACATCAAACATTCCCACACAACATTACTGTACTTGAGTGAACAAGTCAATCTGCACGGTGACCAGTACTTGTCTGCTTTTCATCCGGATCTTATCTAGACTCTAGACAGAGATCGTGTCTATGAATTAACGCACCACCACAAGTTTTTACTCACTCACTACTTATCTGCAAGTGTGGATAGTGTTTCGCAGGAAAGAGTGTGCCCGGTCGACTCCCACTTGCTTTCCTTATGCGTCATTTTTACACGTTACTAATCATAATCGAATGTACGTCATAGTTGCGTCCATACCACTTTTGCGCCCTTCAAAACCAAAGTTTCGCCCTCCCCAAGTCCACTTTTGCGCCCTGCGATGTACAACTTGACGCCCCAAAAAATAAAGAAATAACAAAATTCAACTCAAAGTTTACTATCAATAGATATTTACTAAGTTTTTGGCGCGTTGAAATAAAAAAATTCCTCAAAATTATGCAAATACATTTTGCATTACAACGCATGCTGACGTTTTATACTTTGAATTAATTAAGTATTATTAATTCAATATTAATAGTATTGGGTGTTTAGTATGTACCTTAGCAAAAAATGAATTTAGAGAAAAAAAGAAAATGCATTTACCATTTCATATACTCACTCGATTGATACAGATAAATAACTTTTATCTGATTTTGGTGAAGTTAGGTGCTATAAAATGATTATAAAATTAACTGTGCAACATATAAAAGAAAGTCAGTGAATAAGTATCGCCAGTCTCAATGCAGAAAGCAGTGACAGGAATTTATTCTAAATCTTTTTACAAGTTAAAAATAGTAATGTCTGTGATCTGTTGTTCAAGTTAAGTAGTAAAACAATATATGTTCACTGCTTTTACAACTACAATATGCATATATCCTTTACCACTTTTAGTTCATTCGTATTCAACTTACGGATAGAAGAAAAATCATCCATGTAAATGAAAATAAACCATTTCAAAGAATTGAATGTAGACATAACATTATGACAGAACCACTTACATTATGGAATAAAACAATTAGAGGTACACAAAAAAGTATGCTGCCTAATTAGATTTAATATATTTAAATTAGTTATGTACCTAGATTAATACAAGTTTAAAAATTGAACTTAAATTACCTAGCGATAATTTTTCATCAACAAGTGAATCAGTTTCATTCTTCTATAATGTTTAAAAATGTGGGGGCGCCATTGTTGACCGCTGGGGGCGTCAAGTTGGTTTTGGTGCGCGTTTTGAAGTAAACAATTGCGTCTTCCTCAGGACGTCAAGTTGGTAATTCGCAACTATGTCGCTCTTCCATTGTAATAACATGTTCTGCTGCGTTGTGGTGTAGTTTGTCGAAAATGGAATGCAAAAGTTGAATTCTGAAGTTATGATGAAGAACCCTATCTCTTTGTCTTCGGATTCAAATTTTTGTTAAAAAGTAACAGCCACAATGTGTTACACGTACATGCTGTTCTTATGAAAATTTCGTTGACCAATTTTGCTACGATTCAATGAAGTTCGTCTCACAATAATATATGTATATATATGTATATGTACCTTGTATATATAATTCAATATATAAAATTTCCGTTCCATAGCTTGAAACGTTTGGAGGCAGATGCAGAACAGATGCAGAGAATGCAGACAACATTTTCTCCATTACGTCTTCCCCAATGTCCAATAGAAGATGTCTACTCTATGCTTCTGCTAATTTTGACATTTTTAATCGTCATCAGGCTGTAAACTGTATCAGAGAGGAGAATATTGGCTGACTGAAATTTCAATGAAGATACTGAAGCAGTGTGCCCCTTCCTTCCTTCCATTTATTCATTTCATTTCATGCGTAAAGGGACGAGGAGAAGAAGCTGTTAGCTAGCTTAGGTACATGAGAAAAACAACGTATCAATAATCGTAAATAAATAGTGATGCTAAGTGATGGGATAGAGTAAGGATGAGGGATTTATTGAAATGCGTGTGGGCAATGTAAAACAATTTTCGAAGCATTTCTTATAATTTATGCAAATGAGATCTGGTCAAGAGTAGGTTGGGGTAGATAAGAATGGAACTGGGCTGGGACTCATGTCAGTCTATCTACAAGGTAGTCGCAGTCGATCTCTTATGCCCAGTCACTGAGCTGAAGTTGATAAACGCGCTACTGGCTAGATGCATAAGCGTTCTAGAGAGCATTAAGTGCGCAGAGTTTCTCAAACGTTTCGCAGACAAGCAAGGCCTGTAGATAGACGAAGAAAGCAACATACTCACTTTGCATATCAGTCTGGATGACTAATCTGCAGATAACTTGTGAGTGCTGGCGGGGTCAAGATATTATGTTCCCTCGCCTTTTTCTATCCATTACCTATTCTATTTCTTCTTTTTTCCTCTCACCACTCACAATTAATTCTTCACTTTTTAAGTACTTTGCTGATTTAAATCGCTGTTAAAAGGCAAATTTTAATTTAAAAGGCACCTTCTCAAGGTACTTCAGTGGCTTAAGGCATACAATAATTAATTCTCTAGTTAGTTGAGTTGAGTGTCTAAGTAGTGGCCCTGAGGTGATTTTGTTTCCAATCGTTAGAACTGTTTGTGAATCGTTCATACACGAAATTCGAAGTCGGGTGTAGGAGCTCATTAAAAAAGTTGCTGCATGTCAGTTAATGTGGTACAAATACATAAATAGTGGGAAAAATTTAAAAATGTACCCATCTTTGCACTGATCCTGTTCAGTGGCCTCTTGATTTTAGACTACCTAAGTAATGCCCTCACTTTTTGATGTACAAATTTACGGAGCTTTGTGAGAAAAGTCTCGAAAAATAATAAACCAATTTTTGTAAAACTCAGGGGAGGGGGTCTATCGATTGGTACAATAAATGATGGTGCCGCGTACGCTTCTTGATCACTCTAAACGGTCTTATCTGTCTTAAAATTTTTAGCGTTAGTGATAGATGCTATGAGCTTAAACTATGATCAATGAATAAAAATGGTTAAAAGGGTACTTGGTAAAAATGATATGCAAAATTCTGAGTTCCTAAACCAATGATTATAATAATTTTTAAGTCTTAAAAGAAGGAGCGTAGGATAAATTAATACATATTGTGATTGTTTCATCCAAAATGGGTGGAATAGAACAACGGGGCCACTACTTCTACCACCAGAGGCAATCTAATTCCCGGATTATCTAGCAAATAAAATTCGGTTACTTTACTCTGCAGCGCAACCGACAGAGCATGATTAATAGTGAAAGCAGGCAAATTAATTTCTTTGTGTTTCTGTTAACTTCTCGTTTCAGCGGAGTATAGGATTTTGTGCTTGAAGACGTTCGACAAAATGTCTACAAAAAAACAGTCGACCAGAACTACTGATAAAGAAAGCCCAATCAAGAGCTCTTCGGAATCTCGGCGTTTGAAAGCAAGAGTTCAGTTCTGCACGCTCAACCAGGGGACTTCGAATGAGCACTTGATTGTGACTCAGCAGTTTCAGAAGCCAGGAACATACTCGTACAGCACACGACTCAACGAGTAAGTATTCTATCGTTTTATGCTCATGCTCGTCAGCTCTTCTTTCATGAAATTCTCCGATAATTACACAAGTTTAAATTGCAGAACTGTTCCGCGAATGAAGCCTGTTGACGAAATGTCCCTCAACAGAGGCTTATCTCTTGCTGCGCAGTTGATTGAAAAAACTCCGGTTGTTATTCCCAGTGTTGAGCAAGTGCTGCCGGAGTCACAAGAGCAAAAGTAAGACACCGCCTTGCATTTTGCAGCAAATCCACAGCAGATGTCAATTATGTCAAAGAATCATGCCAAAAGTTAATTCAATTCGACTGTGTGTTTTGCGTTGTAGTCTGCGGAAAGAACTGATTATACACTGCAGTTGGCAGTTACACTGTAATGAAAATAGAGCGTGTATTTGAAAATATTGTAGTTTACATTTGAAAAAATAAATGATTTCACCTAAAAGTATGTGGAAAGGTACGTTGGTAAAAATATGATTGTTTGACATGTGGGAGGAAAGTTAAATGAACTATTTTCAATTTCATTGTGTTTTCGCATACGTCAAAAAACTGAATTACTGCTGCTGCTGCTAGCAGTGAACGTTTAAGGCCATTTTGTAAGCGATTTCGACGAGATTTTGAGAGAGTGGTCCGTCCTCAAAGCAAACATAAATTTCTCTCTCGTCAGGATAAATCCGACCTACAACCCAGTAGTTGATCTCTCGCTTCCTCGGCTTCTTCTTGTGCACGTCTCTTGGGTTTGTGAGTTGGCAGCTGAAGAGAACGCCATGCTCTGATATTGGAGCCAGGGCAAGACTCACCCACTTCTTATCGTTGCCTCGTTCTTCAAGTCGTTGCTGGATTAAAAAAATGACAAATCGTAAATATGGAGCCATGTAGGTATGATATTGAAAAGGACGGACTGTGATTGACTTTTGTATTCTTACCCGAGCGTTTGCAGCTTTATGAAGAATGTGGTGGATTACAGTAGCACTTTGACGAAAATTATGGCGAACAACTGCTGCCCAACCCTCGTGAATGTCCGCTGAGGATAGCATCACGCCACGACCAAATTCCACCTGCACGTAGTCCAGTAGCACATTGCCCCTTGTCACTCTAACAACAAGCACATGCCCACTTTACTAACAATCCAAATAGCTGTACTGCGTTCCTCGCTTAACAGTGCACGGCTAATTACGAGGAAAACTAGCCAAACCTAAAGCTTACCTGATCTGCTTAATGTCGCTTCCAGAAACTCGACTTGAAGTTAAGAAGTTGGACTCATTAGCAGCGCGTTCGTACTAGAGAAAGGGAAAATAGGTTGTTGAGAAAGAGTAGGTTTGCAAAGTCGGAACGAATTTTGTGAGTGTAATGCATACGTGAATCTGCTAACCCATTTAAATGAACTGTTGTCGCTACCGGTTCCTGTTGTCGTGTCATCGGCATCAAGATCATCACCCCCATCCGAATCCCCAGCGTCACAGCCCACAGGATGAGGTCGAATCATTGCCGAAAAATCATCAGAGGGAGTCGAAGTCATTCCTCCCATTATGCCAGAGCGAACACCGCTACCCCCAAAGGAGGACGATGAGGAGGAAGATGTGGATGAGGAACCCATCATAAAACTTTGCAGCACTGGACTAGAATTAGCTTTCTGTGAACATGAGCAAGTAGCTGTGGAGGAGGATGCGGCGAGGTTGGTACTTGCAACGACAACTGTATTTAGAGAGTGAACAGGACAGCTTTGTTGGAGCAAGTTAGAGGGTTCCGTGTGTTTAAGAATGCTTCCAGTCGCTGGCGTCTTTTTCAAAGTCAAGGTTCCTGACCTGCTGCCGCCCGATCCTTGAATACCACCCAGTTTCTCTTGAGCGTTGTGCGGGTGTTTGGATGAGGTGACGCCTGCAGTCCCGCAAAGCTCGACGTATTCCTCTCTCCCATCCCGTTTCTCCTCCAGCCAGCATTCAAAACTTCGACTGAGGCCCGAGTGATAAAGTCGACAAATAGTCTCCATGGCACGACGCAGCCAGTACATGTCTGGTCCTACAGAGCCTTGATAGTCCGTCAAGTGTTCCAGCACAAACCCCAGAGTAAAGTTTCCCTGAAATAATGTTGCGGCAATAATAATATTTGCTAAAAACAAGCTATGGGGCTAGAAAAGCAAAACTTTGAAACTGGAAGACTAATTCCGTTGCAAGTAAAGGGTACTGCCAACTTACAATTCCCACCAATCCGGAGAAACAGCGAATAGGCTGCGGAGGTGCATCCGCAGCTGGAAAGTCCCCGGCGCTCGCTTCAGCACTGCTATCACCCTGACCATGACCTGTAGCACTTTCATGCCTATCGCTCAGTGAACTAGGCGCATTTTTCTTGAGAATTGACGTTTCTTGCCACAGCGCCAATCGCGAGACGGGCTTCCATCTGTCCACAAGAGCATTTCGTTTGACACCTTGCCACAAGCCCAGTTGAGTTCTCCACCAGCCGTGGAAAGATGAGGCGAGCTCATTTTCAAGGTGAGACGTGATGAGAAATCCTTTGTACATCAAACAGGAACCGTGGCAATGGTAAACTGGCAAATCTGACTCTGATGGAGAGTCCTTAGTCCGGCGTCGAGATGAGCCCGAGGTGGCACGACTAGCTCTAGTGGTGATGCAAACACGCATGTTGAGTGCATCTGATGTTTCAAAAGAGTAGAGGACATCATCTATCCCACTCTGCATAAACCAGAATAAAAAGCATATTTTTTATTGATATTTGAACCAACTACCTCTACTTGTGAACATTTTAGCAATTTCTGAGAAAAGACCGAAAAAGGCTTTTAAACATTTCAGTGGAGACGACGTTGACATTTTGTGGCCACTTACCCGAATGCAGCTGGGGAATCGAAGAAAGTTTCCCGGCACTTGCAAAAAGAGAAAATCCTCGGACAGGTCGTTCAGCGCAGACAGAGAGTTGGTCAGGAGTCTGTTCAGCTTCTCCAGGTTCTCATCCTGAAAAGCCCTGCAAAAAGTACGTCAACCAAGCAGCTGTATTCCCAGCACACAAAATAAAACTCTACGTGTTCCATCTTTTACTCTGAGACAAGAGTTTTACCTTGCAAATGAGCCAAACTGGTACTTGACAAGATTTTCTATGCGGTGCAGAACTCGTGTGCTAACTGTTACACCACCGGCTTGAGGTTCTCGCCTGTAACCATTACAAGAATACAACAATACAGAATACAATAAACCCAACAGTCGGAATGTTCTCAAGTAGCGAAGGACGTTATTAGAAAAGCTTTCGATAAACTCAAGTATAACATAGAACGTCTAGAACGTGTAACGTATGCGCAGATAATAGTAGTCGTTCAAGTTACCGTTAAATATTAACGGTTTCTGATAAGCCACGATTTTGAAAATGGTACCAGGGCTGACCCTTAAGGTCAGCTATCGATTGGTGAAAACAGAATTCGAATAGCTGTTATAGTTTTTGAGTTATCGTGTT
>JAHZMT010004790.1:0-12347 GCA_027743785.1 Sinhomidia bicolor | reverse complement strand
TCTTGAGCCTAATCCACTTTCCGCTTTGAATACAAAGCTTAATCGCGTTTAACTTGCGCTCAGATTAAGATCAGGATCAGATTAGGATCAGCCAAAATCTCTGAATCCCTCGCCTGGGTTTAGTAAAAATAGCTAGACACCAATATGCGCAATGCGCATGTTAAATGAACAGATTATACTGGCAGGGAACAATCATGGCTGTATCTGCGTATAGCACAAATGCATTTGCATGTTTGCCAAATTGCCGCAGAACACCTCCTTCAATTTTAAAATCTTGTTGAAAGTTGGCGTTTCCTGGTGTAGCTTGTCGCTGTTCTAAATCAATTACATCTATGAGGTCATCTCCAGTTTTCTTGGCTGGAATTTTTGGTGCACAGCCAATTGTGATATGTGCGCGGGACTGCGTGATCATCGTGGTTGTAGGGTCTTTATGAATGCGTTTGAAACGAATACCGTCTTTATCAATAGAGCTCGTATATGGAGTCTTCATTTTACAATTCGGGTAATTTTTCCTGTGACGTTTGTACAAAGCATTGTAACCATCAATTTCTTTTTGAATTTGTTTACGAATGTCGTCGACTGTGCTTGACTTTCCGGAATTGGATGGTTTACGGCCATTTCTAGATTCATCTTTTTCGTCAAATAGTAGTTGTTGAGGAGGAGTGAGTTTCACACGGACACCAAGCGTACGTGGAGTAAAAACTAGGCCAATAAGGCATAGACAAAATACTTTCTGGAGAAATGGATGAACTAGGGTCTGGTACGGAGGATCAGGGTCTCTTCCCAAAAATTTGGCAGTAACATGGTATTCAATGAGATCATTTGGCTTTGCTCGTTTTCCAGGACGTTTGTAATATTCAAAGGGATCTGCATTTAAAGCGTGTGAAGCTGATTATTAGATTATTGCGGTTTTAACAATTTTGAATATATATAATTCAATGGAGCGTTGTAATATATTAGTATTGTACCTCTTATATCGGCATCATTGCAGCAGGTTGAAATGAATCTATTAAATTGTGGCACTTCGGTGTAACACAGTCGGAAGTAATGCATGACAACTTTGTGAATCACAGACGAAGTTTCAGTAGAAATAAACCATCCATAATAGAGAACATGCTTAGGCAACTCAATATCTTCCTCTTTCTCCTCACCCTTCAACGGACACTTTGTCGACGTTTCTGTTTCGTTTAACAGTGGTACATTATCATCAATTCGATTAGTTATGTCAATCAAAGAAAATTCTTCCACCATTGAGGATAATCGACAATCATAGTCGGTTAAGTCTTTTTTGGGTTTTAAGCCTTTGGATTTTATATCTTCCGTGGCAGATCCGTCTTTGCCTATTTGAGATACTATAATAGATTCTTCTTTGTTCCTTGGTCTCAAGAAATAGCTGTGGTTGGTATTTGTTTTGGTACTCCCAACAACTTTCGATTTGGCATCTTCGTCAATACTGACTGTGCGTCCCCTAGGTTTACCTTTGCGACCCCTTTGCTCATCCGAAACTGTCACCGTATTTGCAAGTAACAGTCCTTGCACTGTCTTGCTTCCAGAACGCGTTGTCCGTGCAAACGAGGAAGTTGCAGGTGTAGATTTACAGTCGCAAATTGGATATTCAGAATAAATATTACCCATTTTCCATCCCACAAAAATCACTGTCTGGTTGTTCAAGTCAACAAGTGGCAAAGCGTGCGAGACAAATTCTCACGGTGATTTTTCAGTTTAAATGAAAATTTTAACGTTGCCCCGTTCTGGTCTAATCTTCGTTCTACGTCCGTCCTACAACACCTGTCTTATAAACAAATTCAAATTTTATTTAGCAATTTTGTCTTAATTTTGTACGAGTGTAATTTTGCACGTAAATACAACACAACAAACTTTATACTACTAACAGTCCTATCTTAATAAGCTCCAAGCTCTGCTGGCGTCTAGTCGTCTTTACGCGTCACATTTCTTTTGTCCTTTAAACAACATGGTATTTCAAAACGTTTTAAACGTAGGTGTTCACAAGAATTTTCTTGCCACATTTTACCAATACATATGATGTAAATGTGATACAAAAACACAATAGCAAACATGATGCAATATGCAATGCAAGAAGACCACACGACAAAATCGACAAGTCGACAACAGACTTGTAGAAAACACAAAACACACACGTGTTTGTTTTATTATGATGTGCTTCGACTTCGTTTCATACATGCTGCATGCACGAACAGCTGTATGTACTTTATTCACATTTGCTTCGTTTTTTAGTCAAACGTAAACCATAAAAAGCGTTTGAATTTGAATGTTTGTCACTTGAGTGGATGAGCAATCGAAGTCTGTATAAATAGACAAATAGTTTTTTAAAAATTAATATACTCGTAAGTATCTGCAAACACCAGGCAAAGCAATACGCTTCCTGTGTTAACTTTCACTCTCGATTTAAAATGTTTAGAGGCTAACTATTAAGGATTTGCGGTACTAGGTATTATGGGTTAGTGAAAAGAAAGATCGAACAGAACGTTTTACTACTTGCGCGCGCTGTGAATAAAAAAATGGCGGAGCGTGACAACGGTGACGGGGATAATGGTAGACGCTGTCTATTTCGGTGCTCTTTAGGGAAAGATTCATTCCCTTTTTGTATAGCACCTTATGATGAGACAGAATGGCAAAATATAAAGTTTAGTAACGGTGGTGGGGGAAATAAACAATCCATACCGTGGTTGAACCAAAATGATTTGTCGTATGAACAGTTTTTTGATGACTATCTCGTGAAGAATATTCCGTGCATGTTTTCACCAAGTTTAACGCAATCTTGGTTGTCTCGTCAGTTGTGGTGTCGGTGTCGTATGGGTGGAAATACTAGTGAAAAAGCTGTAAATGAGGATTCTATAGAAAATGATTTAAATTATGAGTACCTTCTGGATGTGTACGGTAGGTCCAAACTGATCGAATGCCGTAATATTATATTACATAATGTTAAAAAGTTACAGAAATCAGAATGAATTGAAAAAAGCCATATGTCATTTTTTCTAATTTACAGGAAATGCAGTAGTTTCTGCAGTAAACTGTAACGACTCAGAGTACAAGGAAGGCTATGGAACAAGAGATTGTCGCGATATGCCATTCAAAGACTATGTTGAAAACTACTTTAATAAAAAGACTACTTCTGAGGAATTAATAGGGTATCCATGTCTGTATCTAAAAGACTGGCATATCGTCAGATTTCATAAACAATGTGAAAATAGCGAGAAACAGCACGGACTTCCCTACCAGTGTCCTGTTTATTTTCAATCTGATTGGCTGAATGAATTTTGCGATGATATGTCTTTGGATGATTACAAATTCTGTTATATGGGACCCAAAGGATCATTCACGGCTTTTCATGCTGACGTATACGGTTCCTACAGTTGGTCCGCTAATATATTCGGGGTGAAAAAGTGGCATTTATACCCACCTGGAAAAGAAATGAGATTTTACGATTGTCGCTTGAGAAAACTGAGCTATAAGTGGGATGACCCCGGAATATGCGGAGAAGATTACTTTGAAGTGATTCAAAAGGCTGGAGAGTGCATATTTGTGCCGTCTGGTTGGCATCATGTTGTTTGGAACTTGGTAATGAATCAGTTGACTTATTTTGAATTTCAGAGAGAATCTTTTGTCTTATTGTATATTTTTACATTTATGTAGACCAATGCTGTTTCAATAAATCACAATTGGTTCAATGGGTCGAATCTCTGTTACATTTGGAGTGTACTACAGAATGCTCTCAAAGAGGTGGAGAAGGAACTTGAAGAATTTCGTGACATTCCTGAATATCACGATCAATGTCAGTTGATTCTGAAAGCCAATCATGGCTTGGACTACAATGGTTTCTTTGATATTTTAACACATATTAAAAGTAAACGAATCAAAGCTCGGGAGTGTTTTGAGGATAACAACAGCCAAGTCATTAGTCAAGATGAAAGAGCATCATGGCACGAAACATTTGATAAGACTGCTATTGCACACGTAATTCAAGAGCATTGTTTGAAAGATTGTGTAGTACAAAAATACTTTTGTGAACGCATTCAAACATTCATCGGGGGACAAGGGAGAAAAAAGTGAAGTAAAAACGCTTTTAATAACGTACAACGTACAGTACACAGGAATAATGGAAAACGAAAAGGTGGGAAAATGTTTTTCGTTGCCAAGGCAATAATTGTCCTGAATTTTGGTCTAATCTATTGCTTGACAATGCACTTTTGTTATCATGTGAACGAAAAGTAAACTGACCTCGACTGTGACTGAACTTGCTCTCTGTTTCACGTTCAGTCACACGGGTCACACCGCCACCATTCGACAACTTATTTTTTTTAAATTTTACACCGGGCCCAGTTCATTCAGCATTGTTTAATTATTCCATCCTCATATAAATTCTCCAGGAGGCAAGACATCTTCAAAATTATAAGTCTCCAAACCATATAAAATTATTTAGTGAGTGTGTTATCAGTGTTCTGTGTCTTTTTATAAAGTGGTCAATATGTCTTGTTGTGGCGGAGGGTCATCTGGTGGGGTAAGTTTCATAAGTGCAATTATAATCGTTACAGTGTCCATCGTTGTAATCATACCAAGGGGAGCATCTACATGTATGATGTAATGAATTTAATTTTATTCGTTACTTACATGCATATTGTTATCAAAAATATGAAAAATAGCCAGTACACGATATTGTCTTTGTCTTTATATCAATTAAAACTATCAAATGTAATTTACTTTTTGTTGGATGAGTAGAACATGAACATGAGCATGGGTTCTACAAACTGTCCGAATGACTTGTGTTGCAATCTTTTTAAAGTGATGATGGACCCTTGCTCCAAGATGCTAGAGCGTAATGTCCGTCGTAATGTACGTAAACTGGGCACTTTAAATGACATAGCCTTTAGTTCAAATTCCTTCTTTCCCCTTTCATTGCCCATTGTTCATGTTCATGTTGCAAGTGCTTTATTATTAATGATTACAATTGCTTCATCTGGATGAAGCAGTTGTAGAAAAAATCAAGTTGACGTCCAGTTAGTTTTGGGCTGTATCGTTGTAAAGGGGAAGGGTGGAAGCTTCGTATACATACACGAATTATTATTGTACACTAAACTAATTATGCATAACCATTCCATCTAAATAAATGATTAAAAGTTCAAAAGGTTATTAGTAATTTGCTATATTTCATTTACAGGTGTATGGACAGACCAACTCCTGCTGCCCTCCACCTTGCCCTCCTCCAAGACCAATGTGTTGTGGTAGCCCTTGCTCTGCATCACCATGTTGCCCTGCTCCAAGGCTCACATTGTGTCAACCCGATCCTTGCAACCCATGTTGTCAACCAATGAAGCCTTGTCCTCCAAGATGTCCAACAATGCCTTGCTTTCCAAAAGTTTGTTGTCCACCTCCTTGCTGGTAAGTTTACATTTCATATTTAACTTACCAACATTATATAAGTGTACTGACTTTAACGCTCTTATTTACAGCCCTGACCCATGTATCCGACCAAGTCGCAAGTGTTTCATTCCACCTCCTTGCTGCCCTCCACCTTGTTGCAAGAAAATGGCATTGGTTGTGTCGCCACCTATTTGTCCGCCGAAGTGCTGTCCACCACTTCCTTGCTGTCCTCCGGACCCATGTGCTTGTCCATGCCCTCCACCCGGGTGTTGCCCAGTAACTTGTCCTTGTCCAGCAATGATTGGTGAAGAAAAAATAAAATATTTATTGAAAGCTCATATTGCCCCTCAATTGTTTTTTTTATTGTTTTGCTCGTTTTTCTTAGTTCGGCCAATTCGTAACAATTGCTGTCCACCACCTCCGAAGCTTCCTACCAATCAACAGTGTCCAATTCCTTGGTACTTACAAGTTTAACTTTATTTTAACTACTACTGGCAAACTTTTTCCCTGGACTTTTTTCATTTCCATTTTAGAACGATCTTAATTTAGTTGGCTAATAAATACTTTAATCTAATTTTTAGTTGCAACCCGCTTCCTCCGTGTTGTGTGATTGTGAAGCCGTGTCAACCTAGGTGTCCTCCAAGTCCTTGTTGTCCACCACCTCCTGTCTGTGGTATTTCCTGTCCTCGACCGGACCCTCGCTGCTGCCCCAAGCCTATGGTAGTTTCCTTCAAGTGCCCAACATCTCAGTGTCCAATGCCTTGCGACAACAACAACGGGGATGACGGTTGCTCAAACATTAAATGTCCGGTAATCCGAGCCAATGCACCCTCTTGCTGTCCACAACCTTGCCCTCCAAGGCAAACGGAAATGTGCATGATGACTGTTCGCCCAATGCCACCTCGATGCTGTCCAGCAGCACCATCATGTAATGTCTTAACTTGTTGTAATAGACTGTGTTGTCGACCGAGGTGGGACGCAAGTCCGCCACCAAAACCTACTTGGGCAGTTGACTATTGTTTTCCTTGCTTGCCTCCTGTTTCTTGCAGGTTATGCTTACGCTTTCGCTTACCAGCTTTATTGTTACTTCTCAGTGTGCACGCAAACGCTTCGCTTTTCTATACTTTTATGTCGCTTTTTAAAACTTTTGTTGTCAAATGGCCCTGTAGTTTGATAAAAGTAAATGGTTTTGAAGGAATCACAATTTTGTAGTATACTTATGTCTGAGTTAGAAAGTTGCTGTTGTAAAGTTGATATGCTTCTGCATATTTCAAAATAAGTTTTTCATCTCATGGGTTGTATAATTGGTAAACACAGGTACAGTAACTGGATAGCCAAAAAGCAGGTCTCACAGACAGATAGTAACTTATTGCCATCTCTCCTCTCCTCTTGCGTTGCAAACAAATGCTGCAATTTCGTTGCAGTTGATCCACCTGCCCCTTATGATTGTGGAGATTCATGTCCTTGCCATTATCCAAATCCTAGACAATGCTAAAGAAAAGGGACAATTTTGTGATTTCTTCGGAGAAACCAAACACACTCAAAATTTTCAATGATATTTAATCCATATTTATTCATTTAACTTGTCACTAAGGTGGAGGCGGATGCAATTAATGATAGACACCATCTCGTCTAATCGTCGGACACTGACTACAACTTTTGAACCGATTTTCAACAAATTATTGTTATGCTGCCCGGAGGAACTCACCCAAACAAAACGTATTTTTTTCATTGACAAAATTCTCAAGTTTATATATTTCCCTTTTCTTTTATTACACTTTTGATCATTATATAAGAAGATAAGAAAAGTTAAATAAAAAATCACGCATATAACAAACCCAAATCAAAAATAATTGTCCTATATATGTAATATGCTTTTCTCTAATATTTCATCTCTCTCTCTCCAGTACTACAATAATATATGTAGATATATTACTTTTTTCTTAAACATTTAACATAAGTACCTATTCATAAAACACATAGCTATTATCATCGACTTGTCAACTGTCATCATCTTAATTAAATTATTACAATATATTTAAGTCTTGAATAAGTCGTTAAAATATATCGATAACTTTTATATGCATCATCTATCTCATCTCTTAATTTAAGTTTTAATAAAAAACACTAGTAAAAATGCTTGTTCAGATTAATCACCATCAGCTTCTGCTTAAGAATACAAAGAATAGAAAACCAGGGTAGACAAATTGATTTTCCTTTTTAACACCAGAATAGATCGGTAGTAAATACTCGATAATAATAATAATAATCATAGGTATGTTGTCTGTTGTATATATCCAGTCTTGGATAATCTCTTGAAGAGTCATACATAATCTAGTGTATTTATACTATAATACCATATCATTAATAATTCTATAAGAAGGTTTTTTGACAATCAATTTTATTTTTCAATCGTAAACTTGTTTTCGATTGTATTCGTTATATTTGATGAGATGTGGCCATTTAGAAAAAGTTAATAGGGGAAATAAATAGGCCTATAAATATGTTAAATGTTTTGTAAATTCATTTTGTAGTAAGTATTTTTTTACTGATTGTTTGAGGAGGTAATAGTAATAATAATAATAATAGTTAGTTATTTTCAGATAGAGGAACCGTAGAGAAAATGCAGTTGATGATTTGATAAACACAGGTAAAGGTTCATTTTTGTATTTTTTTTTGTATGAAGCAAGTATAACTTTTAAGGGTGGTCCTCTTAAATATTTTATGGTGACCCAACCAATCAAGTTATTTAAAAAAAAGTTTTTATCCATATTATTTCTACAATATTGTTAGATTCCCACCTATAAATATATATATATATATATTACAAATACTACTAACAATTCATTATGTTTAGTCTATGTATGTAATAAAAGCTAGTTTGATAAAAAGTTGGTAATAAAATCAAGCAAGTTCGACAAAACATGGAGCTCTTCAGTTTATATAGTAAATATACAATAATATATTGTAAACTAATAGATTAAAACAAAATGTTATAAAACAAAAACGTAAACTAAACTACCAGCACAATAGTATTTATCGTGAGTTTTTTCGAACAATTTACAGATACTTCGTTTTTGGGATCTCGAGTAAAATATTCATTCGCAATTGTGTTTATATTGTTAAAAAGATGATTACATAGGCATTTAATCGCAGAGGCATCGTAAAGTAATAAAATTAGGTATATTATTATAAACAGACTAGATCAGCAATTCATTTATTTTAATTTCTTTAAAAAATCACACAAAGGTACTGCTTAATTCATTTCTTTCCATTTGTAGCTAAAACCACTTTGATAAAGTTTAAAAAATTGACAACGAGTATAAATAAAAATTATGGATTAGTTATTATATGGTTTTGTGACTAATTTTACCATTTTAGGTATTTAACAAACTAATTTATGCAAGTTTCACTTCGACATTGTACATACTGAATTGAATGTACTTTTCATAGAACAACACGTGAGACAATCTGATCAGTCAATTTCGTTCGTGTAAAAACGTCATTTTACAATACACAATAATATTAATATTATTTAATTGAATAAGGGTTTTAATTATGAAACACCAGCCTCATCGCCTCATCATCGTATCTCACAGCAGCAGTAGCTGGCGGCAGCATCGATCAAATTAGTCTTCAGTCATATCATTATTTATCGTGTAAGTGAATGCACAGATCCTCCAGAGGTCCCTGTTCTATTATGAAGCCTTTCCCAAGAACAAAAGATTAAGTATGTTTTCTTTATCATTAAAATGGCATTCTTAAAACCACGTCCACAATCTTCCATAAAATGGAGATCTAACCAAACCAAACTAGGGATACAAAATTGGCTAAAAACTGTTAAGTTTAAGACAAAATGGCAGCCGTTGGTTTGGGTCCTGCACTTAACGTTTCCATACTGTTCCATCTTCTGAAGCCGTTAGGGAAAATACCATTGCTCATGGCACATGAGTCAGGTGTCGTTGGAACGGTTGGTTTATCACGAATTCCCATAGCCTCTTTCGACATTGCTTCTAGTCGCATGGCTCTTCTGAAATCACAAACAAGTCAATAAGTAGTTTTAAAGTTTCAGAGTTTGTTATACTAAGTAAAGATATACAATTTACCTATATATCTGACGGTGTTCAGGATTATGCATTTCAGGAGGTGGTCCATCTTTCGAAAGAGGGTGCAGACGTTCATCGAAAATATCTAAACCTGTTTCCGACGTCCTATTTCGAATGTGATAGTAGATTGCCAGACTTAAACATTTTAGAGTTGTCTTAAGATTAGGTTGAGATACTGTGGAATCGTCCAGGAAAATAGTGGAACATGAAGAACTTTTTTTAAGGGGACTTGGCTCATGGATTTGGTTCATACTCTTTTTTCTTATCATTCCGTCTATTAAAAATATTTAAAAAATAACTGAGTTTGTGACATTTTGAAACTGATAGCTTAATAATTGCACATATCCGCACACTTACTCTGAATCGCTCTCTTCGATTTCTCAATGAATAACGTGGTGGCAGAGGGATGAACGGAGGGATCCCTTTCGAGGTCATCCGGTTCTCTCTCGCTTATATGCTGTAAATTTGGCCCACTTTCCTCTCTCACTAGAGTATCCTGTCCTCCCCCAGGATCATGACCCGGATAATCATCCCCGTCAAAACCTCGATGCTTGTTGGACCACGATTTACCGTCTGATAGAGAAGGTCGACTACCGCGCCATGCACAACAACTGTTTTTGTTTCCCATTCTTTATCGTTGAACTGATAAACTATAAGATTACTGTTTGCACGGCTTGTTCCACTCCCACTTTAAGTCAAAGAATGGCCCCTGACAGTTGGGGAGAATAAAATGGCAATGCAACGTGACTCTACTACTGATTCTGCGACCCCATATTTATAGTTTTGCACACTAGAATTTTATGGCACTTAATTCCAGTTTATTTCGTTTTCATTCCAGTTCCCTACCTTAGGGCATTAAATACTATTTAACAATACTATTTGACAATAATTTTTACAAAAGTATTATATAATATTAGCTTCATGCACTGCATGCTGCACAATATTCAGAAACTTGTACTGATTGAAGACATTCGTCCCTAGTCAACACAATAAGACCGTGCCGCCGAAGATAAAAGGAGAAAGACAAGCATTCCGTCATCAACCCACTTTTTTTGTAAAAACTGTGGTTAAAGGTGAGCAATTAGCAGCATTTTAGTGGTAATTAAGCTTAATCTAATAATGCGACATAATCATACTTCTTATCATCGGCGACCTTCATTGTTAAAACGTGAACAACGAGTTATCCAACAAATATGATCCATCGTCATCCAGTAGAAAAACAAGTTTCGTTGTATTGATTGGTATATTATAAGTAATTAATTGCTTAAAAACTTGCACTTCCGCGAATTGTCGAATAAATTTATTTTGACGTGTCGTGTGCGGTGCGATTGTTTATTTACCGGTGGATGTCCTATATATATATATTGAACGCATTCAACTCTTTTCGATAGCAAACTCTAGTGGGAACTATGTACTCTTTTTTTACAGATATGTAAAGTTGTCCATATAAGTGTGTATTAACAAGAAAAGTACTGCACAATCAGTGTTTTTCTCCAGTTTCATTTTTGCAAAAATATCGGTAAGGGCTTGAAAATTACCTCATCAGTTGACTTTTTGTTTGTTTTGGATTTTTTGGATGCTGATGATGATGATGGTGGTATGTGTACATTGTACTATTTGTACTTTTTACTCTCGTCAGACCTCAGTACATTCACATTTTGTATTTTTTGTATGTATGTGTAGTTTTTATTCCTCATCTCGTCTCCAAAAACTCCAAAAATCTCTCTCGTTCGTAAATATATCTCAGCATTGCATTGCATTGCTCTCTCAATGGTTACATTACAACTTTACAACAAGCTTTATATACAAGAGAACTGACGAGTCGGAGACAGCAAAAGATCCAGTTTTCCTATCTCATTCATTCTTTATATACAGATTCTGTATTACAGAATACAGGAATGCATTTTAGTGCATTTTTGCATAATAATATATGGGTAGAGATAAAGAAGACTGTTCTTAGAATTGAAAGAGTAAAGCATCACTTGAGCATCTCTCGTTTTCAAACAAAACTACAAAAGTAGAACTAATAGAACCACGGCAGAAGAAATAATAAAAACATAATAAGGAAAGCGTGCATTATAGTATAGTAAGCAGAAAGCAGAGAGAGTAAGTAGAAGTAGACAGATATGATGACAAATTTTTGCATAAAAATAAAAATGGAGAATAATCGGGAAGACAATACAGTCAGTAGATGAGATGAGAGTCTGTTCATCATCATATGAGGCATATAAAAAGTAGAATACTAAAAGTCAGTCGATCATTACATATACATGATATTGTTTATCCGGAGAAAATATATACAGTTTAATAAGCATTAATTGTACGCAGCACAAGGCGCATTTTGTTTGTACGTATATACATGTGGTAATGTAAATGTTAAACAAATAGGTAAATGCCCCCTTCAGAGCACTAAATTTTATCATCCCCTCTGAACTTGACTCTAGTAAGTCTCAGAATACAATTGGAATTGGAAACCTCAGACCAGAAAGGTTGCATTCTTATTCTTATGGGCATTTGTTAAATTGCAGATTGCAGCTGCAAACTAATGGATATATTTGCATTACCTCCTGACGGCTCCTGATTGCAGCGGCAGCAACTTGGGGAAGTAAATTTTGCGATATAGGGGAATTAAAATTGGGGGGAGGAGCATACTGGATACTAATCTTTGTCCTATTTACTTTATGCTGCATATTATGAGGAAGATGATGAAGTTCAAATGTTCAGTTTCACAGACTACTGAGTTAATCCTATTGGAAATTTGTCATACTATTATGCAACCATAAAAGAGAGCCGATTGGCGGTACTTTTAACTCATTTTCTGGAGTAATAGAGCTTTATGAT
>JAHZMT010004789.1:0-12920 GCA_027743785.1 Sinhomidia bicolor | reverse complement strand
TTTATTTTACTAAAGAATTCTAACCATTTTACGCAAAATTTGAACAAAATATACAATTATAATAACAAAAATCAATTTTTATTTTTTACGGAAATACAAGGGGTATATAACAATTTAAAGTCGATGGTCTTGCCCCCCCAAACGTATGGTCTGGTTACGCTAGTGCGTACGGTTAAATAGCGTTGGACCGTTAACTCAAATTGCCAAGTACACGTTACTCTCATGTTCTTTGCAAGAAGAACTATAACGGAGAGCGAATAGTGTACAAACTCCAACAGACAAAGCATTGGGATTCGGAAGTTGACGTTGTGCACTTGGCACTTTCACCAAATTAGTTAGCGGACTCGAAAACTACTCTTTGTCATAAGTTTAGCTGACGCCATACATGGTCCGTGAATGATCTTGTGACAAATGCGTGCACATAGTGGCATAATAGTTAGACTGTCGCCGTCAAATAGTCACTTTGTTGTCGCCAACGCGGATCATATCAGTACAAAAATGATTCCGTGTGCTCAAAATTGCGTAATTCGGCATTTAAAAACCGTATTTAAAATATTTATATGGCGCCATATAGCAAATTATAATTTATGCTCCATTTTAGACCAAATAAAAGGAACTGAAGTGCGAAAAACTAACCGTTTACGGGAAAATGACCGTTTTTCTTGCAAGCGTTTTCTTTAAAACTTGTGAGCGGACGGATTAGAGTTTAGTTTTTTTTACTTTTCGGCATTGCCTTATTTGCTTGTAAATGTAAATGAGCTCGTTTTGGAGTGAATGTAGCAAGCGTACGCTGCGCTGTAGGTGAGTGCTACAAGAAGTGTACAGCGAGTGCAGCATACTCGCTTTATGCTTTGCTTATTATTTTTTGAGTGCCGAAGGATGAGATGGGCTTTGGGCTTGGTAATACATGATAGGTACGGACGAGATAGCACGCAAAGTGCAGCAAGAGAGCAAATTGAATATCAACAGCGGACAGCTGGGCTGTGGAACATTGGGATGGGTTCACTTTGACAAGAAGAAATTGAAAGAAATTGCAAGAAAAAACAGATAATATTTGTGATGTCACAAGTCAGCTTATCTGGATAAGCCCGCTGTTTTTTCCCCGCGCCCCTCGTCAGTAATCTGACCAAGCACAAAAAAACTGGCCAGTTTTAAATTATGAAAAGGAATCTGCTGGAGTTTTAATGTTGAGAGATTTAAAAAAGGTTGGAAATACTTAGTAAAGCAGTGAGTGTCCTCAGGTCACAGGCAGGCGATGAGTTGTGTAGCTACTCTTGAGCGTAAATCTATGGGGTCGTGCATGTAACAACAAACAAAAAGTAGCAATTTACGTTGCTTTCTACAAATTTTACTTTTAGAAGAACAAACCGTATTTGGTACTCTCTTTCAAATACAAAGTTTTGGAGAGCCAATTAGCAGGAGAGCTGGGAGCCCTTGTACGGTTTTCTGGGTGCGTTGCCCACATTCCGTCAAGCTGCACTCCACACGCTTGCCAGGCAGAGTGCCAACACTGCGACCACCACCAACTCCTCCTTCAAAATGGGCAATCAAGGAATACGACAGCATGTGGAGACGTCAACGAAAACGGGCGTTTTTCACCTGAGCAAAGCAAAGCTTCACGAGGTAATTGCTTTCTGTGCAAATAACGTGGCAGTGGTGGCGGTAATCAATTGATTTTGTTAAAATTGCTGTTTGTGTAGTTCCCTCCAGAGCTGGCAAAAATTGTGAGCGCACTGCGGAACATTGACTTGAGTGAAAACAGGATAAGCCTCATTCCGCAGAATATATCCGCCTTTGTCAACTTGAAACATTTAAACCTAAGTCATAATTTGATAGGTATGTTCTCATTCCATTTTTACGCTTTTAATGATGGCCCACTTTTTTGACAACCTTCTCACTCTGTAAACAAGTGAGGCAGTTGTCAATTTTCACATCTCTGCTTACACAAATACTTGTAATTTAATATGAGAATGGCATCTCGTTTCCTTGTTTAAAAAATATTTTCTTAGAAGTGATTCCCGACCAAATAGGACAACTGTCGAAACTAGAAACGCTGTCGCTAGCAAATAATCGGATAAAGTCCGTTCCCTCAACGTTAGCTCACTTACAAAAACTGAGGGACGCGAATTTAAAGTGAGCGCTACACTTTCATAAATGAAAAAGCAAAGAAAGATTATTTTAATTTTTGCTATTTTGTGCGTGTCGGTTTGTAGCTGCAATCAACTGAGCGCCTTTCCCACAGTGTTCTCGAGCCTCAAGTACCTCACCGTGCTGGATCTGGGTCACAACCGGATCCCCGAAGTGCCTGACGGTGTTGGAGGGCTGCAGGTGGTCGAGTTGATTTTGAATCAGAACCAAGTGCGCAGCGTGAGCAAGGACCTGGCGCAGTGTCGCAACTTGAAGACGCTGCGGCTTCAAGAGAACACGTTGGAGCTTAATGGATTTCCCAAGGAGATCCTCAGCGAGAGTCCAGTCTCTTTGCTCAGCGTCGAGGGAAACCTTTTTGATGAGAAGCAGCTGCAGGACTTGGAGGGATACGAGCAGTACATGGAGCGCTACACCCAGACCAAGAAAAAACTGACGTGAATGCGACACAACTCGTTTTCTACTTTTAAGTCAATCTATTTATTTATCAACTAGCATTTACCTCACAGCTTCAGTACTACTACTTTATCAATCCTTTTATTCCATTAAAAACATGCAAACTTATCTTGTTAATTACGAGTCGCAGTTTTCTTTTCTAGTTTTGATTAGCGGGGCGGGCATTTTAGTCCCCTCCCCACAGAGGCTACTCCTGAGTTTCAAATTGCACTGCCATCAATCGTCGTTGTACATTTTCAGTGCGAGTCTGATGAGCGCACTGATAATTATTTGCACAGAAAAGTTATCGTGTTTTCAAAACTTTGCGTGTGCACCGTGTCCTGTCAAGAAAAAGTCAAGTGTGCATCTTTGCACAGCAAGCTATGAACTTCTTTTTTCTGCTCTTTTTTTACCGACCAAACCTAACTGATTCCGTAGATTGCACTACTGTGCACTGGTGCACTGCGAATCACAAAGCTCAAAAAAGAGTTTATTGTTCACTTTTTACATGAATGCCGATTTGCTTTGCCTGTGAGTAAGCTTTTACCTGAATTTTCTACCTTTCCCACAACTTTTATATTGTGTAGCAGAAATGCATTACTCCAATTAGTAGCTATTTAAAAGTAAGACGGTAAATTAAAAGAAATGCTAGTTTTGTTTGCGCACAGATCAATTTATTTGCTCACAAGGCTTGTCAAATGTGTGGCTCAGCGAAAGGCTAGTAAACGGGCGTATTTTACTTGATCCAGTCGACTTTCTATCATGTGATTATACTTGTAATAAATACTAATTATCTGTAGGAATGTTTGGTGTGAGCACAAGTGTACAGATATAATCAGCCCAAAAGTTAAATTACGCTACAAATCTAAATATTGTAGGTTGGGTTTGGTTGGGTTGTTTAAGCCCAACAAAAAATAAAGTGAAAAATCGAGTGTTTGGGCGATTGCATGCTGGCAAGCAAAGTAACAGCTCTGGCGTAAGCGTTGAGAAGGAATTAAAAGTGTTAAAATGGAGCTGGTTGCTAGTCAAGTGCTTGACTGGGTTCTGGAATGATGTATACTTGTTCAAAATAAATGTTTGTTGCTAAAAGTCACTCCCTTGCTTAATCGTTAGTTAAAGGTGTAATAAAATGTATTGAAAAGGTGAAGTGTTGTAGGTGCATGCTCATTTACTCTTTCCATTTTTGTAGCAGCCCACCCGTCCTTACACTTCCCTTCACTGCTCTGCCTCTGATGACCGAAAAAAGGAACGGATAAATTCAGCTCAATCCAGTAAAATTCTCCTCCTCAGGAGATGATCAAGTTGATTTTTACATGGAAGTAGCACCTCAAATTGAGGCTAATAATTGAATGCATTGCATTATATGGCCATCATCGTAGTTCTCACCTGCACAATTAAAAATACCTGAGAATGAGAGTGGGATTAAAAAGTGCATTTGTTTTGTCCCAATTCTGCTCTCATGCTTGTCCCCTGTAGACAGACTTGCCCGTTGCTCGCATTTGCTGTTGTACGCCAGCGTTTCGTAGCTGGACCAAGAGCAAGCAAAAAATAAGGCTGGGAGAAAATAGGACAAGCATCAAACGGCTGCTACTTGCACTTCACATTATTTAGCCCTTGATTCTTTGGTGCTGACAATGGCACTGTTCAACTCTGGCAACTCCCCACCAGAGGTGCTCCTCGCTTTACACTTGCTCAGTGGCCTCTTGTCTCTGCATTCTTTCACGTCGCTGCACGTGTGCGATGAACGACACCAAGCTTAACATTTTGGCCATCGCGAGAGGTGAACGCGTATCCTGCCAATACATGCAAAACTTGCTAAACGGGACACTCACAATTCTGCTTTTACACAACTTTACACAATAGCAAATATTTATTATGGTTTGTTGATCCCGTTCACCAAACTCGCAATTCTCTTTGCTGCTCCCCGTCTGTCCCCATCACAACATTTTTTTTACATTTTAATTCTCCCCTTTTTACTAACTATTCAACTTTTATTGTCCGTTCGCAACGAGTGAATGCAGCTTCAGTTTTTAGTCTTCGATTGTGGCGAGTACTTGCAAAGTGGTAAAGCGTGTAGAATTTGAGTGGGACTGCCCCGGACACCAGACACAACAATAGCTGCCCAGTCATTTTTAACAGGAAATCAGAGAGTGGTGGAAGGTGATAAGGATCAGAGTAGCAGCCTCAAATTTGCACATTTCAAATTTGCTCGTCTCTTTCTATCTAGAAACGGAGCAGAATAACAATGCGGCAGGCAGACGGAATTAGGAGTAGGCAAAAGGACTAACGGTTGATATCTGAAAAGATAAGCGAGCGACAACAGGTATCAGATTGACACCATCTCTCGCCAGGGTCAATGTTCATTCTCATTGGAGCAGCGCAGCGTGTTGTTCGTTAGCTGGTTAGATTCTGATGGAGTCGCTTCCTTGAGCTGCTGCCCCTATACACCTGGGAAACGATGGAATTGCTTTCAGTTTATGCGATTAGCTGACACACTCCCTCTTCATTTTTTACTCATTAAAAAAAGCCAATTGAATGATTGTTTGTTTTACTTCACATTTGACACCTGAGCCAGCACCATAGTCGGGCACAACAGAAATGCGCTAAGGAATAGGTGGTTGCTCTGCATTTCTCAATTTCCGATTGCTTGTACGCGCCCCACGTCAGTAGCCAAGATTACTTTGGATGCCTTTTTAAATGTGGTAGCAGATGTGCGAGAGTGTCAAGTAGTCTCCCTGAATCAGTGATTTGGTTCATTTTTCTCGTGCCCTGTCCGTGTCGTGCGCTAAAATTGTGACGATAAAAATGAGCAAGCACAAGCGCGTAGTTTTTGTCGGAGTGACTCTTCTCCTCATGATCTGGTGCACCAAAGGTGTCCAATCTCGACATACACTGAATTCATCTACTTGACTGCTTTATTTATTGATTTGCTGTAAAAGTAATTGTTGGTCTCTCTGCGTCTAGGCTACTGGAATTCGGATTCACAGGGACAAGTTGCAAAAGTTGCAGCGCAGTCAAGAGCTGACCGACTTCATTCGATGGCATTTAGTGACGACCGTGGTGGCATAGCGCCCACCAACCTCAGCCCAGAGGCTCATGCCGTTCTTCTCGAGCGGGAGAAGCTAATCAGCGCTTTAAAACGAGAGGTAGACTAATGAAGCTCTTCAAGTGTCGCACATGTGCACACCCCAAACAACTTTTCAATATCTCCATTGCAAATTTCAGATAAGTGAGATGCAGAGGGCCTGTCCAAATAAAAATGTGAATGAAAACTCTCAACTGCCCCGGGTCAACTTGAAGCTGTTTATGAGTCGAGCGCAGGGCAAGTTTGCGTACGAGGTGGCCAAGGGATATCAAGAGAGCGAGTTTCTCAGACATTTCGTCGACTCGCTGGACGAGGTGGAGGCCAAGGCGGAAAACTGCACAAAGGTAGCTAAGTAGATAACTGACAACTGAAAGCAATATGCGGTGATGTGGCGATGTGGTGAAATGACAAATGAGTAATGGATGTAATTGAATGCGCAGGTGTACGTGTGGCACACGAGAACAGAGAACCCACCGCTTCGTGAGGAAATTGCACTGAAAAAAGCTGGGAAGCCAAGATCGGATGTGGGGATAGAAGTGTAGCATCCCCTTCCCAGTTCACTCAACTTTAAATTCATTCCTGGCCATATCAACTCTTTTAAATGTTGACAATCAAAGCACTACTTAACTCTAGGCTATATACATATGTAACTAGGTAGTATAAACTTGTTAGAAGGGAATCTCACAAAGCACCACTTGTCAGCTTTACTTTTTTACGAGATTTTTGATCGATGAGATTACTTGCCACTTTTAACATTATTTCCTCACGTTAGAGAGTGTACACTATGATATTATTATGCTGATTTCGGAACACTTGTCAGTATTAGCATTAGCACGAGAATATTCAAATGTTAGGCTGCATGCCTTGCTGCTGTGTAAATATTTAAGAATAAGTTGTTAGTTAGTTAGATGATCGCTCACGACGCCCCGTCTGTGCAGCGCCTTTGCTCAACGAAAAGAAAATGAAAGTGTATTCGACCTCGCATTAGGGATTAGCGATAGGTGCCCGTGGGTCAGTTTATCAAAGATTCGAAAAGACAGCGCAAGCTTCTCCTTTCACGCATTTCTCCATTTCCCACTGCAAAGTGGAAATGCACAAGTGCATGAATTCCATTTTAAAAGGGAAAATGACCCTTCAAAAAGCACTTTTCAATCCTTTGCAAATTGGCCTGCAGCACGTTTATGATGACATGACAGGTCGAAGAATGTGATAATTTAGGATATTAGCAAATTGTAGAATTTAGCATGTGCGTTTTAATTGCCATTGCTGAGCAGCTCATCTTTTAATTTGTCCGATTCTGACTCTGGCAAATGAAAAAGATGAGTTGTTGGTCACCCTTGGGCATTATTTTTGGTGGTGGTATAGAACTACTTACCTGTACAATGGTTGTGGGTACTAATTAGTGCGATGAGAGGACTTGTCTCTACCTCTCAATTGCAGCTCTACTTACTTTCCAGTTTTTTAAGTGCTACGCAGTTTTAACTACTTAATTACACTTTTATTGTGTTTGTTTATTTATCAAATAATCCCTGTGAACCTGTTTTAACTGAGAAAAGAGAATTAGTCTAAGATAAGCATGTAAATTATTTGTACTATTACCTACTTGACTACGCTTTCTTCGGTCGGCAATTTTTATGAATTTTAAAAGTGACAAAATGAAGTAAAATAAAAATGAGTGAGTGAAGTGAACTACTTAATAAAGTAAAATGGACAGAAAAAATGTGCAAATTGTTTATTATCTTGGTGGTGTCAACAGTTTTATACACTCTGTCAACCAAACTATTTTGAAGATTGATCCAAGCTGAAAAATTGACGGTACAATGATTTCGATTTGAATGTAGGCATCATGAAAACCACAACCTTGCCTGATGGAAAATAAATATTTTTACCAATTCCGATTTCAGTAAAAAGTACAGAAATATTTTTATTAAAAAAATTTTTATTTGTAGTGCACACAGAGAGCATTAACGGTTCTGGTGACTAACTTTACATTGTAAATTGAAATTATGCATCTCATTTTTTCGCTATGGAACTGTGAGCAGTTCACGTCCTTTTCAATGTTAACGTTTCACTACTCATTTTTAATGTGCTTGGAGATGAGACCCGTGTCAGATTACACTTTTTATATTTAATTTGGTGCACGTTCTTGCGCCTTTAAATACTTGATATAGGTAATTCTTTGCAAGTCGATATGAATTAGATAACTAATATCCCCGTGGTAGTAATATTGGAATAGCAAAGCATGTATGCACCTATGCAATTTGACCTGAACTTTTAACCCTCACAGTCTAAAGACGATTCACGGAATTTCATAAATTTGTTAGCAGCAGATTTAGTAAAAAATGCTTCTCATAGCTTTCACGCTCGTTCATTCTTTGCCCTTGGCGGACAACGCAACGCAACACAGTTTACAAGCGTGACAGTGACTTTGAAAAGGTTAAGGTTTTGCGTGTAGCGATAAGATGGAAATTATTCATTGCGCCTTTATTTGTTTTTGTGCGATGGCTACTTGGCCATTCAAGCGTCCACCTGCGCCAGCGTTCTCACGTTTCCCCAACTGCATAATTGTCTAGTCCGCTATGGAAAAGAGAGAAGATTACAAGATAGCAAAAGCGGTACGCCTCCTGCAACTAATTCTCTAATAATCGGCGACGAGTAATAGAGTGATAATTAAATTTTGGACAGACTGGCAAATAATTTGTAGCCTTGTACGAGTTTTCGAGAAAATTGATTTGTAATGCTGTTGACATTGCTTCTTTAGTACAAGAGACGGCGACTCACCTTTGTTCTGAACGCGTCCAGCCAGAACATCTGCTCTCAACTTTCTCTTGCTTCTTCATTTACCCTCTCGAAATGTAATAAAGTCGGAGAATAAACGTTATAGGGGCCGTTCAGTTAATTTTGAATTTAAGAATAGTCAGTCTTTCAATCGTCATGCTTGGATGTCGCCTAGTTTTCTCAATATTCGATAGCGTGTATAGTGGACGGCGTTGTTTCTGTTTAAAAAAGACAGAATTGCATAGGTAGTTGCATGACAACCTGGATAGGTCAGAAAAAGGTTACAAATGGATACGAAGAAAGTACGAACGTTTTTATGGTTTACGCGTACGCGCTTTCTCTAAATGTCTCCACCTTGCTGAAATAAATTGCAAAATAAACTGACTTTATTTTTAAACTGAAATGCCTGTTCTTGAATGGCATGCTGCAACAGGAAAAAGTTGGTGTAATTATCGCGGCTAACGATTATTCGTTTTTCTCGTTCGAGATAACCAGCTGCGTTACATTTTTGTTTTTCGGCTCTGCTTGCATGTGTTGTCTGAGAAGAGGCGCTCCAATAATGTACCAATCCCGAGCGTGAGCAAATAAATACAATTTGACTTGGCGAGGACTTTCGTGACCTCTCTATTACCAGCTAAATTACGCGTAAACAGCATAATGGGCATAACAAGAAATTCGTAGTACTGAACACAAGCCAGCAAACAAATTAATTTAGGTATTCAAATGAACATGGGACAGCTACGACAACAATTACAAATAAGGCACGTGCCTAATTTACTGATCAAAGTAGTGCAGGTGCAAATGAATTCAAAATAATTTGAAATTCCATCGCAAGATTGCATTTTGGAACATGTGGTAGAAGGGTAGCCGCAACCCGAAATATGTGTTCTTCCCGTTCCCCGAAATAATTATACTCAAATTACAGAGACCGCGAGTACTGAAAATTCCGCTTTAAAAGATGAGTACGTAGAAAGCAGTTTGCTAAAATTCTGCTAGTAGTGTAGCATTGTGCTTGCTAAATTTCTCATTAGCACTTTCGTTGTGCTAGCAAAACTTTCCTTTTTCAGAAATCAAAATTTCAGTGTTGAGCATAAATATAAAAAGTGAAGGTAGTGAGGGATTGACAACGCTGCTAATATCTTTTAAAAAACTTTGGTGAGCCAACATGATTTTGGAGTATTCTCGTCTTTTTTCCTGGGTTTGTCACAGTGCTGAACTGCCCAGGTCATTACCATTTGCGTGGAATGCGAGGAGCGCAAAAATGATGCAGAGAAAGATGAGTCCGTGGAAGTTAATTGTATATGCCATCTACACCCTTTTGTACTGCACTCAAGGGCTCCAAAGGCTTCAGCCTACGAGTGTGCAAGAAAATATCACAGTGATAGACCAGTTCCTGTTCACCCTCGGCGCTGGAGCACAAGTAATCTGCACTCTCGGGATTTGGAATCTGTACGTGAAAGGTCCAGTCATTTGCCCGTACATCAACGGACTCGTCGACCTTTGCAATAAACACAGGCGCCTGCTCAACAGCACACGACCCCCCAACACGCTGCAAACTACCCTCAACCTCATTTTCATTTTGGGCGTCTTCCCAACATTTTACTTGATGCCGCCCCTATTTTCGTACGTGATTCACTGGAGCGACCCCTGCAAGCCCTCCCTCGCTTTCTTTTGGCTTCTGCCCGAGTGCAACGGTTTGCAGAAGGACGCTAGTGCAGCGAGTTGGTATGCTCCGCTCATTCCGTTTCTTGGCATGGTTCCCAAAGTTGGAGTGATGATGGCGAATCACTGGATGTGGTCCATCGGAGTCAGTGGGGGACTTTTCAACAGTGCTGGCTTGTGCCTCATGTGCATTCAAACCCTGCGCAACTGCATTCGAGTGTACGCTTCTTTCCTCTATTCAATCAAACAAGTTGGCTCGTGGAAAATTTAAGAAAAGATGATTTTGTGTGCTGTTCCATTTTTGCAGGTTTCTCCAGACTGCACTGAGAAACGAGTCAACAGAGATGCAGGTTTCCGTCATGTACCGCAACGTTCAAATGCTCGCGTTGTTCATGAACAAAATCCAGCAAAATGGCCTGATGCCGATAATGGTTGTCGGACTGACCGTGATTCAGGGCTTCAGTGTGGCCATGGTCGTGAAGCTGATCCCCAACGCGAGCGAGAACCCGGTGGCGCTAATGATCTTTTGCATGGCTACCATGAATGTCGTCGTTTCTCACATCATCGTTTTAGGCGGAATGGCAGAAATCCATGGGAGCAGCACGGAGGCGATCCAGTTGCTGGGCAAGAATCTCAGCAAAAAGAGCATCCGAGAGAATTTGACGGGCAAGACGATTCGATACAGGCGTCGGTTTTACGAGAGCTGCCCCTCTGTCAAGGTCATGTTTGGCACATTTAATTTCGTTGACACGCTCACACCCATCAACTGCATCAACACCGGCAACGATTTCACCATCAACTTTCTCTTGCTCTCCAACGAGTAATGCGTCATTTTATTCCACCACACAAATTGTCGCTTTTAAATGCTGACTCACTGGAAGCGAGATGATTGTACGAATATTATATGCAAACCTCCACAGTACAGTTAACCTAGCGGTAAAGTAGCTATCCAGTATAGTTTACACCTTTTAATGTAATTGGGTTGCACACAAAACTCTCATAATATTTTTACCCTATAAAGTGTACGTTTACGAAAACTTTGAAAAAATAAAATAATTCCTGTTTATTTAATTTGCTAAAAATCGGTACACTAGATTAATTCGCATTAATTTGCATTCATTGAATTGGATAGCAACTCCACACTAATGCTTGCTGTCGATGTCGGTTGAGTCTGACTGTAAACATTTGAGTCGAGTAATATGTTCCTTGCAAAATGCCTCGTAAGTTGTTCCGTCATGAAGGTGACGCAAATAGAAAAATAGCTTTTCTCACAACAAACTGAACCAATAAATAACTTTCATTTTGTTGTGGGGGAAAGGTTGCAAACGAGAGCGATGGGTTGCATGGGAGGATAAATTAGGATTCTTGATTAGAATGACGCATTTGCTAAATTTTTCAAAATCATTTCATTACGGATAATGTGATCACTTCACCTGTTTGACGGACAAGAGAGTAAAAATGAACGAGAATGACGCAACATAAGCATATTTATTAGTATGGGCACTGGGCACAACAACATAACAGTATTTCTATTGTTTCCTTATGTAGCTCACATTGCAAAATGTATGTAGAGTAATGTAACATTGAAACCAAAATGTATGCAATTGTAGTCATGAAAAGTGTTATAAATGGAGAAAATGCTGCAAATTAAACTTCATGGTGTGTTTTGTGGTTAGAGTCGTAAAAGAAGTCATAAAACTGTACATCGATTATTTAAATGTTCAATTGATGTACCGTCAAGTAAGGTTGATTGGGGTGTTGGTGTTTGCAAGTTTCACCTGTCAAGAAGAAGAATTCCATTCCAGAAACTGAGATTGCGAAAATTTCTCGTTCTCATCCATATCAATTATGAAACTTGTGAAACAACAGTGACCACTCTATACATGAATTGTGCAAGCAGCGGGGGGAGATTTTTAAAAATGGAGAAGCTAAGAGTAAAGAGAGTTATGATGGTCGGTCTATAAATTAAAAGAGAGTGTTGCAGTGTTATCAACAGTTGCTCATTTTCTCTCGACCTCTTGACACGGGCCAAGTTTGAAGCTGTATCATTTCCTGTTTAGCTACTGACACTACGCCTTGTTTCTCACAGAAAAATGCTGAACTACCAGCACTTTCTCCACACCAACTTTCCACACTATTTCAAGAATGAGGAAAAGGCAGCGTCGCCATTTGAAGCGTTCAAGCGCAAGGCGATAGACTATCTGGAATGGAACTGCAGTCCTGTCTACGGTTTTCCTGGAGAAGCGTTTGAATTCGAGGAGGACGCTGTGAAAACAAAAAGCGGCAAAATTCCAACGGCGTACGACAGCGCCCTGGTTCTTCCTCTCATTTTGGACGAAGGAGTTGCACCATCGCTGATTGATTCCATTGCGTGTTTGCTGACACGAGTGCGGAGGAAGGATGTGCTCGTTGCGTATCTCTTGCCGGAGAAGGACATGGACTCTCTCTACTTCCCCAATGACATCGACACCACCAGTTTGGTTGCAGCAGCTCTCTGGCTCACCGGCAATCTCACCACGGAACAATGCAAGGTTACGGCCAACGCTATGCTTGAAGGGGCCCTGAAGGATGAAAACGGGGCGATTGGCACATGGCTCCCCGTAAAGAATCAGGAGGTTCTCTACAAAAAGCATCAAGTGGTTCCGAAGATGTGTGCGGGCTGCGCTATCAACATGCTCTGGTTTCTCGCTGCGATCGGCATGGGTGATCACCCTCACGTCTTGAAAACGGTCGACTATATTGACGGCTTCATTAACACCCTAGTTGAAAATAAAGGGTCAGATGAAGAGCTGCCCGGAATGACGTACTACACAAA
>JAHZMT010004788.1:0-11344 GCA_027743785.1 Sinhomidia bicolor | reverse complement strand
TCATATTCCGTGGCATAAAAGAACTTGGAAGGGAAATCTGGAGGCGTCGACGAACTGGCCGATAACTCTGTTTCCGAACAGTAATAATCTCTATTTTCTATTAAAATGTAGATATTGCTATAACATGTTTGTATAAGCTCGGAGCATGTGCATGTGAAGTCTGGTGCGTTTTGTTGATCCGAAAATGTTTTACGGTAAACTTGTAAGTCCTTAATGTAGTTAGCAAAGCTTGTCCACTTGGTTTCTCTGTCTGAACAGTTTAACTTCTTAAATTTTTTTAGGTCGATGTTTGATCCATCACTTTTAACAAAGGCGATAGTTTTGTCATTTTTATTGATATACTGACTAAATGTTAGGTGTTGTCTTAGTCCATGCATCAGCAAGTTTGAGAATAATATTAGCTATATCGTGATAGTAATAAAACATCCGGTTAAATTCAGATCCAAATGCTTCTGCAAACCCAATAAAACTTTCTCAGCAACCGTTATTTCAGTCCATGCTATCTGTATCTTTGGGAATAAAACAACTCTCTCAGACACTTGTTCCATTTTTGTTGCTTACTCTGTCAATGCTACCGATGAACTAACAAAAAAATTACTTGCTGTTGACAATGCAAGAAAAGATATCAGGAATCAGGACAGAATGGAAGCTTAGATAATATTTTAGGAGAAAGAAAAAAACATCACTCATCACATTTAAATAAATTTGTCATCACACCATGAAAGGTACGATAACAAATTTGTAACGTGCTGTGAATAATTGTGATGAATAAATTGATTGCCTTAGGTCAAGAAACGGAATATTTTTATTTCAAAAGGTTTAATGATTAAAAAATCAATCTGCAATTATGCCTGAATAGTAAATGACATGAAGTATAATGATGATACTACTCATAGTTCACAGTATAATGAAATTTTTTGACTTGCTCTTTGTTTGAAAAAAGTACTCTGTGAAATATCGTAATTCGTCATTTCGGCTTTTGATCAAAATTTTCATTTGAAATATGCACATTCGGTCTTAATGTGTTTGAGGTTTTATCCGCACGGGGATGCAAAATAGCCTAAAACCATACGTTCCCTGAGTTCTATGATTACATATTAATATCAATAAATACATACAGAATTTGATCTTACGATCCAATTTCATCTCCGCAAGGCAAGTTTGACATTATATGAAAAAAATACTTTTTTGATTCTCCAAAATATTGTGAAGGTCGCCATAAGATTTATTACAGAAATATGGTAAATTATTGAACGTTGTAATAGTTGCAAATGTACTCTCATCTGTTAATCTGTCAAATCTAATATTAGATATGAAATCTGCTAGGAAAGCACACATTTGATTTTGTAAATTGATTACATTTTATTGCAACGATAATATAATAATAACATAGGTATGCTACACTTTCCCTTAACCCTAAAATTACCGACAACTGCGATATCATCAGCAGCAGAGATATCGTTCGTGACAAAACTCAACTATTGCCCACTTTATCTTTAATACTTAATGCAACATTTTACAGTTTCACAAAAAGTGCACGTAATCTATAAAATAACGTTAGAAGTAAGTACGCACGTTGTTGTGAAACTTGATCCTGCTACAGTACATATAAGCTTGATATCCAAGTATAATACTATGTTGCGTGCTGCCCAAATAAAAGTCATATATATTTGCTGCCTGTCACCCTCTTTTCCAAGAATGCATCAGGTGAACAGAGTATGGTACGGTTGCAGGCACATCCGGTGGCGTTGTTAGACTCACATGCATAACCTTTGCGTGCATGACGACAAATTACTACTTCGAAGGATTAATCATTATAATCCTAACTCCTACAACTAACCAAGCTAATGACATGACATGATGCATATTAGGCTGTCGTTCCAGGAACTCCCTCATTACTGTTCTGCAGTTTTATTTTTATAATATTAAGTTTTTTAAAGAACATTTTGTCTCATGTTTGTTAAATACAATCCTTAAATATATTATCTCTTTCAAACCATTGTTCAATTTTTTCAAGATACTTATCACTGACTTAAGCGTAATCTTTTTTTCGGTGGAAAATTTAAAAGTAATTAAGTCGAATACCATTTTCAATCTTAATTTTCCTGGATTAAGTAGAGCAAAGCACACTCCTTTCTTTTTTTAAAAATAATACTATTACTTTGAAGATGGTATAGGAACTACTTTAACTGCCAGACTAGTATGTGTACGTACACTAGTGCATTATTACTCACCCAACACGAGTTTCTACTTCATTTCCATTTTTTCAGGTAGCAATATCTTACATCAGATAAGTAAATTGGAATGAGCTATTATTATTGCCACAAGGAGAGCGCGAGAGAAGTTGACACAGTGCGTTCAGACCGACCTGTAGGCTGATAACTTTAGTTACATGCACTTGAACAACACAAAGATTCTAGCATAAAAAACCAGCAAACACGCTCATCACGACGGCTTTAACTTTTCCCTTTTTTCCTGGAAACAAAAGCGTATTTATAGGATATAATCCTCATGTAGACTGACACACACAATATATGCTTTTATTATACGATGGCAGGTGTACGGATGAGATACAGTAGCATCAGTGTCTTTTCTGTTGAAATACGAGGGGAAAGGTTGCTTCCTCCTTTTTTCATACCGCATTCTTTGCTAGGAATATTAGAAACACGTTACAACCGTTGTTTTTTTTCTCTTTTGGGTTGACCAAAATAATATATCGTAGATATTATTATTATTATATAAGTAAAAGCATTGCTCCAACTATTACCTGTGACGGAGATTGAAAGCCTAGTTTTATTTATTAAATGGGTGTGTACATTTGTGCACAGGGGCCTGGTTTGCTTGCTCATCCCTATTGTCTCTGACTCCAGCAGGTAAGTAAAAATGTGGCAAGCGCGGAGAAAAGTGCGGTAACTTTTACCAAGAAGTAAAGAATGGCAGATAAAGGAAAAAAGTAAAGAGAAAATGTGACTGGGGATGGATGGAATAGTAAGGTTTAAAAAAACTGGAGAAAAAGAAGCAACAGTGGATTTTCTTCTCTTTTTCTTTCTTTCGTTCTTTCTTTCTTTCTATCTATCTCTTGCCCTCCCTTTCCTATGAAACAATACAATATCATCCTTCCAGCAGACGGACAGTTGTATTAAAGAAGACGTACTATATAAACTATACATAATTTTCCTATGTGCGGATAAAAAAGTGAGCTCTTTTATCTTTTCTACGCTGGTCCTCTACTACTTTTCCAAAAAGGTATGATGCTGTTTGTGAATATAGCACGAGTTGGAAATAACAGGCATTATAAGGATCCATATGAACGTATCCATATTACATACATGTTAAATACTCGTATCGGTATACTTGAAGATAGGTAGCTGTTTGTAAAAATAAATAAAAAGTAATTTTTATTCTGTTACTGTTATGGAATAGGAATATACGTGCATATGCTTTATTAATAATTTTTTAAAACTATGTGGGTATGTACAAAAAACTAGCAGCACAATGTGGGTGGGTAATGCAATATGGAAAATGGATAAAAGCTGTACGTATCGTAGTAGTAGTAGTATGCACAGATCGAGAGAAAGCAGTGTGCTGTGCTTGATGCATTCCTTAAACAGTTTTATCGTAAATATGCATATTGTGTTATTACTTTACTTTATTCATTTATACGATCAACATTGTTATGCAGTAGCGGTGGTTAGATAGTGCCATTGTTGGACTTGTGTTTGTCTGTCTGTGAAGTACAAATTTGAATCGTGTACGTTTCGATAATAATTTTTCCATTGTAATAAATAATAATAATAATAACAATAATTTTCCTCTTTTCACGTTATGGGAATGATCAAAACTCAATTTCATATTTTAAAGGGAATGTGTCTTAAAATTGGCATGAGAAATATCTGTTTGTATTTTAGTATCCACACTTTGGGAGTGGGTATATTAATTTTTGCTTCGCTAGTACAAGCTTCATATATTTGAATCCAATGTCAAGGAAAGTGATGCAAGGGGGTGGTTGAAGGTCAAATACTGGATGTTGAGCTGTTCGACTGCACGGAATTAAAATGTCTAGAGTTGTCTGAAAGCAAAAATGAACTGCTTTATTTACTTCGCCACTTTTCTACGGGTTCACTTTACCATTCTCACTTTCTTCCTTGTAAATTTTCTCCCTTCTCATTTGGAAACTATTTTCCTTTTTGCATTGCGTTCTGCTCTTGTTGTAAATATGCATACTTTGCATGAATATCTTTGTGTATATTTGAATGGAAATTGATTTATTTTCTAGTGTGCTTGTGTATGTATACTGCCACTAATTCCTATCCACAAGCAAAGCTTCCTACTGCTTATGTAACGCCTTTCACTGAAACGGAAAGAAGATTCTGCAAAATAATAATAATAATAATAACAACAACAGCAACAAAGTACCAACAACTGCTAGATATCAACAAGCAGAATCTTATCATCATCGTCGTCCTCTTCTTCAGTTTCTTCTTCTTCTTTTCCGTGTAGAAGGTGTACACATATTTATCAGCACGGCTACACTCTCTCCGACTTTTTAAGTACATAGAAACGATCGTTCCACTTTTCTCAACTTTCCCTGCCTTTTCTCTAGCCTGGGATTTGGGTTCACAACTTTCTTTTGTACATTTCGTGATTTAACCCATTACTACTACTACAGGAACAACAATAGAAAAAGCATTCATGTTTCTGAAAAATTGTTCACAATAGAACGTTCAAGTGCAGCTATCATCAGCACAAGAAAAAATAAGCAAATAGAAATAAGAAGAAAACGAAAAAGAAAACTAGACATCTACCCTATTCACTACGGTAATCGGATGCACTGTAAATACAGTCAGCGAGGCAGACAATGAGAAAAAGAGCAGAAAGCATAACAAAACAACTGACAGAAAAAGAGTCGTTGGTGGATGAAATAGCTAGGCAGTTAAGAAGAGATCTCTATCTTTGTCAGTGGCTCCTCTTTTGAAGAACTACAAAATTCACCTTTTTTGTATGGCCAGCTAGGTGAATAGAAAAAAGGAACATATTTTCATGAAAAAAAACTTGTGCTGCTGCTGACGATCTGGCTTTTACACCGTGAAAGTGCTCTCTATATAGATCTCTGTGCTGATGTCTATGCACTCCCTCACACGCCACGTAAAGCTAGCTCCGGCAAAGGAAGACATAGACAGACTCTTAGGAAAAGGGGACATCATAAATCTTCAGGTACTGAAGAAGGCACAAGGTTAGGATAACATCTGCATGATTCATGGTAGGAAGCTGGACCTATGTATATTATTATGCCAAGAAAAATGGTAGCTCTTATGGAGAAACTAGTAGGATTACATGCGTTAAAGTTGTAGCTGGAACTTTCTCCAGCCTCGATGACGAGCACTTTTCTACCAAGAATACATTACATTACCGGGCTCAACAGTGAAACGTTCACTGCATTTTTTTCTTCTTTTTTTGGTTGATGATGGCTTCTTGTTATTCGTTTTAAGGTAAAAAAAATTTGAATAGGTATACCTAAAATACAGTCATACATACAGTGCTTTTGGCAGCGATTTACCAGGTGAATTCTATTTTTAGTTGAAGTAATAGTCGTAGTAGTAGTCGTAGTCGGTTTGCTGCCAACAACTAGTGCCATATATATTATAATGTATTCGGATTCAAAATTCATGAAGAAAATAGATTAAATATAAGAGAAAAGAAAGAAGTTAGAAGAACGCAGATATTTAGTTGAAAAAAGGAAGCAAGGTAGTAATAGTGGTAGTAGTAGTAGTAAGTAATATGCTAGGAGGATTTTTGAACGCCGATTGCTGGATAATGCCAGCATGTAACATTAAATATTTATGAGCACGCGAAAGTGAGTTGAATAGAGTGTACATACTTTTATGGGTTTTTTCTTCTTGCAGCCGTGTAAATTGTCGATTGGAATTTGGAATGGTGCCTACATAAGGCTATATATCTAAATGTAAAAGTATATATATATATATAAAAGAAAAAGTGAAAGTAGTTCTTTTCTTACCTGAAAAATGTTGCATTGGGTGGAGACGTCCTTGCTCCAATCGTAGGAGGATCCAGCGGAAGAAGCAGAGTGCTGTTTGGACAGGTATCTTTTTGAAATGACCGTGTGTGCCAAAAGGTTGGATGATGAGGACGATGTGGCAGCAGTGCAACTAGTTGATGGTAATGCGATGGTGCCTGGCTTTGCGCGCCCTTGTTGCTGTTTCGTTGTGTCAACAATTTCAGCTGTTTTTAGCATAGGTTGGCTCAATTGTCGTACAATTTGAAGTCGGGGCGACCATTTCGGCTGAGGCTTATTGTGCTGCTGTTGATGTTGTCCTACTTTAGACGACGACTTGAGAGCAGAGCAGCTAGCACCAGCGACAACCACGCTAGAGCTGCTGCAACTGCTTGAGGACGCCGGTGTGGTGGAAGAAAGGGAAGAAGCTTGTGTAGTCGTGGCAGTTGCGGTATTGTTTGCACTACCACCACCACTGCTGCTGCTCATCATCATCGAAGACGACGAAAAATAGCCATGATGATGAGGAGAATGGTGGTGGTGAGAATGATGAGCCTGTTGTTGTTGTAGCTGCTGGTGGTGTGACTGATGATGAGGAGAATGTTGCTGATGATAATGTTCTGTTTTCCCTTTCAATGCCAAAGGGCTACCGCTAAGGACCAGTGAGAGGCTCTCAGGAATACCAGACTCTTCACCAATCGTCGGCGAGGGAAGAGCCGGGAAATGTGCATTCTCAGGAAATGTTTGTTCCCAACTCTCGGACAAGGAGCTTGTTGTGGACGCAAACTTTTCTCTCCGTGCTTTGGCACGGGAAGACGGAGATGAAAACATGGAGTAATGTCGATTCATCTAGAAAAAATAGAGGCTCAGCAAAGTAAGCCTACAGCACAGTAGCAGCAGCTTCCAAAAATGTTTTTATTTAGTTTTACGTGCTAGTATCCTTTTTTCAGTTGTAGACTTTTTTATCTCATTTTACCTATTCCTAGTTGTCCGCTGATGAAAAAGTACTTTGTTTCCTTTGTTTCTTTGCTGCTGCTTTCTCTCTTTTAATCCGTTTGGGTTGGCTGCTTGGTTGGTCCGCTATTTAGTTCTGAACGACGAGACTTCGGCGGGCAAAAATTCGGTAATACCTCCAGTCTGTACTTTCACAGTCGATCAGTCAGATTTGCGTTTCTATTTATTTATTCTTCTCTCTCCTTCTCTCTGTCTCTTTAGAATCGATGGAAGGTATTTATTATGATAGCTTTGTATATAGTTTTTGTACATTAAAAATCTTGTTCATTTTCTACTTTGTAGGATTCAGGTTCACTTATTTTCTCCTCAAAGAAAATATCTTTTTTTCCTCTCTCTTTCTGTCTTTCTTTAAAAGCAAATATTTTTTGTCAAATAGAAACTATTTTTTTCTGCTTACTTGATCACATCAAAATTATTATTTTTTTACACTGTGGCCAAGTAAAGGAATAAATGGTATCGCAGAGAAATAGAAGAGTTTTATTGCTTCTTCTTTTTTTATATTTGTAAGCTCAGTCACTAATAAAACTACTACTACTACTTATTTCAATACTCACGTTTTCCTATTTTATTTTCCCTTTTTAGTTCTAAATATTCTTTTACTGGTGTGGTATCAGTCTGTCTGATAAAAAAAATTGTGTACAGTACAGTAGCAGCTTGTGTATTTTTGTCTATGTCTATATATTGTAGGTACTTTGATCCTTCTTTATTTCATATAAATACTTCGATTTCCTGGAAGATAAGGAAGAAGAGTATTACGTGGTCACTTTCTTTTCTATTAAGTGTATTGAAGGCATACATGTAAAAAGGATTCTGGTAAAAATGTATGAGGTACACGTACAGTAGCTGAGAATAAAAAAAATGGAAAACATTTTTTACATTTTTTCTCTCTTGTTTTCTTTCCCTTTCTTCTTCTTCTTCAAAGCCTTTCTTTTTTTACCCACAAATGTAAAAATACTGGTATGGTGACTTACAACAACAACAACACAAAAAGATACATCAAGTAGCCATCAAGTAGTGAAGGGACTAAACTAGAGTCTTAGTGTAATAGTAGTAGTAGTAGTAGTACAAGTAGCAGCATAAAATATTCTTCACTGGTTGCAATAGAATATCCATTATTATTGTTTTCACTTTTCTCCATTACTGGATACACGTCTTGGGTTTTTTTGCAACATGTACAAGGAAAAAGTAAGAGAACACTTACTTAGGTCAAACTGACCCATTCATTTTTTGTGGAAACAGTGAAAGGAAGTAGTGTACAAATAATACTAGTGGACCCAGTATCACTGTACTACTACTAGTAGTACTAACAGTGGAATCTCAACGATGAACCAACCCAGTGAAATATTTTTTTGCAAGTTTCTGATCGTATTTTATCTTGGTATGTTGTATCAAGTTTATTTTCTTTCAATCTTTATGAAGCGATGCACTTGTGTAAAATAAAACTTTTCCCAACATATTTTGCTTGTTCGTTATTTGCCTTAAAGGATTACTTAATTTCCCGACATGCTGACTACTGGAGAAAAAAATAAGTCAACATTGTATGTGTTTATTAGGTTCATTCCGCTCTGTTGAGTATTTAGCACTACATACTTTAGTTGAATTTTTTTCTCTTCTCTTCTTCTGTTATTCTTTCTTTGAAGGAAATAAAGAGTACATACTACTACCACCTCTTGATCATCAACTGTAAAGCTGGTATAAAGTAGAACGAAGACGAAGAACAAGTATAGTATTTGACCTGGTAATGCTTTACAACTACTGTTAATAGGCAAGCCAACATGATAATATTTATATTGTTTGGCAAAGTTCCAGAGAGAGAATAAAAAAGGACACTGTTTCTATATGTCTCTCTCCCTCTCTCTTTCCCCCTGTACGTAAATGTTACGATGACGATGGGAATATTTTTTTTCTCAAATCTGATTTTCTTGTTCGCTCGTTCATGTAACTTTACACTGCTGATATTGGTGCTGGAGAAGATGTACAACTGACACTGGAACGGTAGTGTTGTTGCTGTTGTTTCCTGTTGTTCCTGAGAAACCAGAAGGATGAGGACGGCGGCGACGACGGTGGTGGTTCTGGAGTTGTCTTGTTTTTGGCATTGTTGACGTTGTCTTGAAGCAAAAAAGAAGGAAAATACTCCTGCTCTTCGTTGTGTTGTTGTTGTTCTTCTTCTTCTGAACAATAAGCCACAAGTAAACTAACCTTAAAAAGATACTGCTGTGAAATTTTCTACCGGTTGTTGTACCATACCACATCAGCAAGCCTTTTTTTATTGTCACGCACTGCTCTTTAAACAGTTGACGTTGAAGCAGCAGCAGTACAAAAAAAAGATGAGGACACTGTTTCGCTGTGTCGTATTATTTTTATTATATTTATTTGATTTTCGTATGGCAACTGCTACTGAACAACTACTCGACTGGATACAAAGAAAACAAAGCGACACGTTTTCTTCGGTCTGCCTGCGCTGTCACGTTTGTACAATCATTGAATAAAAATGGAGTGATATTATAATTAGAGCATAGTGGCATTTTATACGTAGAAGTGATGTAGTAGCATCCTTTTCTGAAAAGGAACTTGATGGGAATGTTTTAAAAAAATACAATATATTAATGACAAAAAAATGTGTACTTGCACGAAAAAACGAACCGAGTTTTGTACTCTCAGGCAAACGCATTTCTTAAGAAAATGTCTTCTTCTTTTCACTCTCATTCTTGGGGATACTATTTTTTCTACAACTAACAAGTAAGTCACTAGTTGCAGCAGAACTACTTATGTATAAATAGCGAGGGGAGAGTTTATTTTAGAAAATATTTCATTTCTTTTTTTACTATCTCTGGTGAAGAGGTGAAGAGACTAAAAGGTTAGGCTATCTATATAGCAAATCTATCTATTAGGTACTATGATAACGTGCGTAATGGAAATATAAAACTGCATCGCATTACTCATTCTAGAATTGAATCTGATCTGAAATACTGTTCAATTGGATTTGGCAATAATTTATACGGTAATATACGACTTTTCAAATATTCTCTTCTAATAAATTCTGTGCCAACTGATCAGTCATTTTTAATACTACATTACGTAAACAAAATAGCATTGTAATAGAAAGCTCTGTAACTGGATATTGTACTGGAAAGTTTCGGCGAATACTGAAATTGATCAAATTTCATATTTAGCTATTTACTTTTTTTCTGGGAAATCCAAATGTAATCAACTTTATATTTCGTCAGCATACCACATACCCCAGTATGTACGTACATGTGTATAGTTGGATTAATTAGTAAATATAAATAAATATTGTATTTTCCGAAAGAATAATGTATGCGTATTAGTGGCAATTACGTATTCTGTTTTGTAACAGGTGCGATAGTGAACTCATTTGTTAAAACACTTGTGTTTTCACTCAGTTCGACAAATTGGATTTTTAAGTAAAAAATTAACAACAAAATTGTATATTTACGCTACTACTGAGTCGAGTAAGTAGATAGAAAATAAATGAATTTTCATTGGTTTCACTTAACGTTCAAAGTATGGTCAATTTGTCATATTAATAGTTATGGGAAATGATACAAATACATAGCAAAAATACTAGTTTACGCAGTAATTTCTTTTAAATAACAAAAACTCTAGTTTGGAGAGTCTAGTTTAATTTGCATAACAGGAAACTAATAAAATTCCAAGAGCAGCCTGATAAAAATCAAATTTGTAGCTATTTTTGTGATGGTAATACTATTAAAGAAATGAACTTTTCAGATTGGATTGACAGTCAACTTCCGTTTTGATATTGGGAATTTTCAGGCTAATACCTTCATTATTAATTTTGTTGCTGGAAAATGGTATCATCAGCAAATACAAAATTAAAGCATTTATTTACTACATTTGATTCGTAGGATGATGACATTTTATGGCTTTTGAATACTTGTAAGTTTACTTGGAAATAGAGCTGTGTATGTGTGCAACGACAAACAAAAACATCAAAGTGTTTTCTCATCACAACTGAGCTGCCATGTTTTTTATTATTAGATACACCGGCTAAAATGCCGTATAAAATCTCCTTGTCAGTCTGTTCCGTTGTCCGTGATACCGTTCGCGTTAAATTGCCTGTACCTGATTTTAAATTTGATCTGTATATTCTGTACACGTTTATGGCCTATCAATAATATTAATATAATACATATTAATAATGTAATACATATTATTAATAGGCCAACAAACTTATTATGTGACAGAGTCACATTATAAAATCACCACAGAAAAAGTGAGGGAGGTGAGGGAGTGGAGAGAATTTGTCTGAATTATGAATTCTGAATGCTGTAACCG
>JAHZMT010004787.1:0-11110 GCA_027743785.1 Sinhomidia bicolor | reverse complement strand
AGCGAGAACACATACATACACGTAAATGACCTGAATACGGACCTAATATAAACGAACACCTGATAACTCCTATTTCGTTGAAATAACTAAAGCTATAACTTACGACAGCCATCCTTGTAGCACACGAAATACTCCGGAGGATCAGGGAGCTCATCCTGAGCAACCAGCCGGTCGTACGCTTCCCGAAACTGGAAAATTTTTTTACAATGAGTTGTACAGTACACCATAATTATTGCAGAACTTTAAATCTTCAAAATTTTTATTGCTTACCTTTTGGATGAGCTCATCCTCCGATTTGGGTCGCTTGGGACTTGGCTCGAACAGTGAATGCACAGACGGCCTATCGAGAAGCTCAATCCTCTCGAATGAATTCATTTCCAAACTGGAAACTAGTAAATCTGGTCGACCGTAAAAAATGAACGCTGCACAAATACAGTAGTTGGGGATAAGACAGGTCCTGCTATCAGTTGACACCGGGGACAACTTTCAGGCAGTGCATTGGACGGGGACAAGTTTACACGATACAAACTGTTACACTGGGGATAAGACAGGTCCTGCTATCAGTTGACAACGGGGACAACTTTAATGCAGTGCATTGGACGGGGACAAGTTTATTCAACACAAACTGTTACACTGGGGATAAGTTTAAAGCGCTGATTATTGACGGCTTGTTACTGATCTAGACCAAGTTTACGGGTTTCAATAAACCACGATACCATAAAAATATAGGACACAATTGAACGTTTGACACTGGGAACAACGCTAGATAACTTAACTCGACATTACAATAATAATAATAATCACACGATAATGTTTGAAATTTTATAAAAAATTCTATTCTACTAAAGTTCAGTCAACAAAAATACTTGCCGACAGTCAGAAATACATCCACCTCTGACTATTCCAGCACTGAGAGTAATGGTGCACTGCCACACAAGAGTATTCACTATTGCAGCAGAGGTTGCAGAAAAGTGGACTATCATATACACTCTTGTACAACTTGTTTCTTTGTTCGCGATCGAGCATGTTCATGTAAAGTGCTCAACTTAAATTTGCATTATCGGCGTTTTGCTTGCTCGCTTTTCCTAATGTGACATAGTACCAATTTTAAAAATTTTCATCATATATTTTATTTAATTGGGTTGGTTTAATGTGACACTTTGTTGTGTTTTGTTGCTTTATTATTTGAATACATACATGACCCTTATTTTTTTAACAAAAAAACTTTATGCATACAACTGCTAGGGGGTGAAATCAGGATCTCAGGGTAAACAAATTGGATGTTGAGTCAATGTCGTTTTTGTGATCACAACAAACAATTCCTTGCAGTCTTTATAATATTGTTGACTATAACTTGAGTTTTATTAAGTGTAAATTTTACAGCGTGTACTACTGAGAGAAAGAGAACGGCGGTGGTTCTGGCAGAAAAAGAATAACGTATCGGATGATTATTATGTGACAGAGTCACATTATAAAAATACCACAGAAAAAGGGAGGGAGTGAGCGAGCGGATAGAATTTGTCTGAATTATGAATTCTGAATCGTGAATGCTGTACGCCCTATCACTTCTAAACGCTTCAACCTATTCGACTCAAATTTTGCACAATTTATTCATGCCTCCATGTGACGAACCCTTTTGAATTTGAGCAAAATTGCTCAACGGAAACCGTTAGTTACAGTTACGATTTCAGACTTTTTCAGCAATAACATATGCACGTTACCTGTATTTTTAAAATTCTTAACCGTTTGTGAGAAAATCACCATTTTACAAAATCAGTTCTTTATCAGAACTACAGAACGGAGTTGAAGTTGCTCATTCGGTTTCTGACGTTTTGCAAGACACAATAGCAGAACTTGTCGCACATACGAATGGGGTAGCTTGAGAATCATGCCTAAATGACTCCAATAACTTTTACAATTACTTTCAACAACTTTACTTACTTTACTTACAACTTTCCAACAACAATTACTCAAATAATTTTAAAATCTTGCCTAATTGACCCAAATAACTTTAAGATTTTTCCCGACTGACTCAAATAATTTTAAAATCTTGCCTCATTGACTCTGTCACATCTTTTTAAACGTTTACTTTTTTACTCAGTCTGTATCTTATATTGTCTCTTGGTACAACATGTTTAGAAATATGCTTAATTATAAACTAACGCGACCTTTGTCTGTGGCTATGTCACATTCCTTTTGGTCCACACAAAGCCGCTGCACCTTTTCTTGTAACTTTGTTTTTGCTGGCGACGGTTCGAAATATTTGAATTTTACATTAGTATCAGTGGTATTTACCTGATATACTTTAAGTTACTAAGAATAAATTGTAGATTTATTGAAAAAGAGCTTTAAAAAATAGCAATTAGTATTAGTCGGCTCCAGCTGTCATCGCTACTTGGTCACAACGTCAACTGGAATAATGGAATTGATTTTATCAAGTCCGCTGTAAAGCTTCAGGTTTACAGAATCAGAGAATAATTAGTCATTATTATCGTTGTGAAAAACAATGTTTGCTAAGCATTGTCCCCCATAATATAATGCTTGTAATGTAATCTTGTCCCTTATCCTGAATCCCTTTTGTAACTTATTCTTGTCCCTCTTTACACGAAACTTGTTGCTTAAACTTATACCCAGTATAATGAAAGTTATTGAAAAAACTTATACCCGACGTCATGCTAAGCGTTTTTAATTTTAAAAAGTACGTAAACTAAGATCAGAATTGTTTATATTTTGTTTTTTAAATAAAGTATTATACTGATTCAAATAATCCTTGTGCAATCAAATGATAAACAGCAACAATCATTTTATTGACATACAAAAGCAGTTTCATTTTATTCAGCATTTTATTATTTTGAAAATAATTAGGCAACTTTAGTATAATTAAATGAACCAACTGTTAATGCTACCCACTAGACTATTTATTCAACACTATGAAACTACTTATTACTTATTGTCTCTCCAACTCTGATTAGCGCCGAGAAAATAGTTGATTGTATAGCTCAATCTCCTCTAGACTACATTTCCTGACCTCCTCTGTCTTTGGCTTCTTATTCTCTTTGGACTCTTGTAACTGCTCACTCACCTTACGGCGCCTTGAAAGAGAAAGCTTGAAGGGCCCATTCGGCGAAAGCCCTGCCTGACCTCCTCCTGAGACATCCTTCTTTTTCTCAGCATTGGAATTTTCTACGACTGCGGGAACATCAAAATAAGCTGATGTCTCCCAGTTATCTGCCAATGCGACATTAACCTTCTTCTGGTGATCCTTACAGTACAGAGATCCACACTGGGGTACACCAGCACACTCTGGCAAAAAGTAACCCAGACAAAATATACCTATCATTTGAAATTTTGAAAGTTGGTAAAAACTTCACGTTATTATTAATTGTACTACTTACCAGAGTCAGCGCAGTGAACGGACTGTGCCCCATGTCCGTCCAACTCTGCAATCAGCATGTTGTTCCCCAGTCGGAATGTGATGCTCACTTCACGAATTTGATCAGTCTCGCCCCGCAAGAGTCCGCTCATCACCTCCCGATTAATGTTTCTTTTGGCAACCTCTGCCCACTGGTAGACGTCCTCTGTAACAAGTGAAAATTGTCATTGGCTATCACAGGGGTACAGAATAGGGATGAAAATTAAAAGATCAATATATGATGCACTAACCGGCCTCCGTGTAAAACGAAGCATCTCGAGTTGGTAGGTAATAACCTGGAAGGTAATCAAAATGATTTTCCATCATCCACTCCAACTTTCCTGCAGATTATGATTTCCTTGTATCAACTAACGCACTATAAACTGCAGCACCAATTTATTTTTATCCGGCTTATCTTTGTGTCGATGGAGGAGAGGCACCGTTTTAATTATTGTGAACACACACCTACTGCTGACGAGAGAACAGAGCAAGCAGTAAAATCAGAGACAGAACTCTACCTACGGAACAGTGCACCGAGTATGTAAAGAACTCCTGAACTGCAATACTTGTTTTCTCAGAGCGACAGTGCAAAGTTGAAAAAGGAAAAAAAGTGAAAACAAATTTGCATAAAAGGAAAAATCCTACATGCGTGCTGCTTTCTCGGTGGAAAACGTTGATAAAATATGAAAAATGATGAATGGGTACTCTGCAAGTACAAAATTGCATCGTTATCTGTTTTATTTATTTCAATTTATGTAGATTTGTTTTTATTAGGAACATAGAATTGTACAATTGTAAAATATATAATACTGTAAGCAATATATATGTATATAAAGGTGTAATGTATGAATGAATGAACGAAAAAATTAACAGTACTCATGTACAGTGGAACAATTACTTATATTGAACACTGTGATAATATATCACTGGGATGGGGGACAAGATTATAAGCATGGGTGTTTCAATCGGGGACAAGAGTTTACGTAATGGGTGATTCAAGTAGGGGACAAGATTACATGTACTGAGTAATGGTGAGAGGGTACAAGTTAAAACTTAAAATATAAAATACAAAAAGTTAACAAACTCTTAATTATATGTAGCCAGATCTTGCCGGTTCAATTTGTCTCGGTTAAAAAAAATGTGGTGGGTCTGTTGTTTTCACAGCTTTCGCAGTAAATGCTCCGGTTCGGGATGCGAATTATGCGCCAGTGTGGTCTGTTTCCACTGTCCCCATTCGCACAATCCTCACATATCACTCCACCTTCACCAGTGAAATACGAGTTTAGATCCGTGTCCGATAGAATGCTCTCAATTTGTTGATCAAATTGTGATTCCGTGGTGAAAGCGATTTGTGTGGATTTCATTGTTACGTTATTTTTTAGTGTCCCGCTGGTACTGTCTGCAAAGGAAAACGATAAGGTGGCTGTCTGCAGTCACCGTATGATTACCTGTAGACCTGAAAAACAAGATTCCCACAGACCGCTGTATAGTTTAATTAAAAATTACGTACCTTTTCTAGTTGTTCAGGCAAGTTTGACTTGTCGTGCAAGTACATCACTCTTGGAGTTGACTTCAGAGTAAGAGGATTATTACAACGGCAAACCCTATCGCTGCAAAACACGAGCAAGTGCAGTGAAGACAGTGGAGAGGGGAGAGGACGGAGGGGTGAAAATATGGAGAGGACGGATGATGGAACGGAAAACTTTACGGCTTGGAAAGGATAAGGGGAGATTGCCGTGTTGGAAGTTTCTCCACCATAGTCAACCGTCATACATGGTATAAGCTGGCGATTCTGTAACAGCACAAGTTCCGCTCCCGTCTCCGTTTCCATTGCTTGGATGCCTACTAGGCCAACATCTTCAAAAATGTCGATCGCCTCGCCTGGTAAAGTTTTATAGCCCACTTTGACACGTTTACTTCAACTTTTAATTGCGTATATGAGTTTACGAATTTGTACTTACCTAAAAGTCGTCCGCTCCACTTCTCAACTGTTTCGTGAGTCTCACCGTAAAAGACTCCTCCTACGAGCGTTGAGTCTGGGGATATTGCGTCAACGTGAGAAAACTCGTTCACATGGCCAGTATTCAGCTGCCTAACCATTCCCTCAAAAGTCACTTGAAAGGACAGCACCGACGAAGGAGAACATTGATGCTGAGCGGTTATGAGACTTCCGATTGATAAGTTGAGCGAGCCGTTAATCAGTCTCGTAAGGTAGTACACACCGAATAGCTTCCGAAGCTGAATAGCGCTCTCAAACTTTAGACTGGATAAACTCGTTGCTGGTGATTTGTCTCGTTGACGCTTGCTAGAGGTGCTCGTCGACGGAACCGGGCTCATTGTTCTCTTCGGGGCTGTAACTATTGCACAATTCACAACGTGGTCAGTGAGTTCAGTCGTAGCTCCATCATCGAGTAGAGATTGTAGAAAGGTTGTGGCGACAATGAATGTGTTTGTTTGCTGAAACTTGGTGTCCTCCATTAGTCTATTCATCCTTTCTCGATCCGTTGTTTTGTCCCATAAAATGACAGGTTTTTTGACGTGTGGGCGTTGAGGACTCTTGACATAACACTTTTCACCAGCAGAACACTTTTCAATCATATTGTAAATAAACTCCGTTTCAGACGATCCCGCTTTGACACCAACGATAGTTAAACCTGCCATGACGTCACGGGTAGCTTTGGCAATGGTGTAGCACTTGTGGTGGTAAAACTGGCACTCGTGAGGCCCTTCTTCACATATGAACTTTATACAAAACGGATTCCGAACGGGAAGATCGTAGTTCACCTTTTCATCCAAAAATGGAGGGGCAACAATCCCAATTGCTTCTTTTTGCTCACACGTAAAGGTCCAGCCCAGCCTGTCAATGCAGACTTTTACAGAGTTATTTTCCTCGTCGTTTAACAGCTCGTGTAGATAGAGAGAGATTTCGCCCGTTGAAGAGCTGTAAAATTTCGGAATTTCTGGAAGGCCAGTCTCATGGTCGTCAATGGGAAGTAATTTACGTTGTTGCAGGCAAGCGTTCATCCACTCGTAACTTACAAAAAATGTATTTGCATTTGCAATCCGATGAAGTTCCTTTACGGCGCATGGAGTAATTTCTCTTCCAACAATGGCCAACATAAATGTTCCTTTTGAAACCAACTTGCCACCGTGCCGCGTAATTTCCGTTTTATCCTCAGTTGAAAGAGCTGGACTATAGAACGGTAATCCAGTGAAAAATTGATTGGAGGGTACACTTAACATACAAAACTCTTCAAACTCTTGGACCGCTTCTAGTGCTGGGAGAAAGTCATCTGCGTTGATAAGTTGGGATCCTGACCCTACAATGGTGAGCCACTCCCTCAACTGGTCGACTGTGTTCACTGTGTTGAATACGACGATCGAAGCATCGTTTGGTGACTCGCTTAAAATTCCATTGTGTTCTCTAACACATCCAGCTCTTGATGCAAGCTCTTTGGTGAAGAATACTGTTTGGTGTGTGAGGAGCAGACTTTTGAGGTAGAAGGATCCATTAGTTACAAATTCTTTAGTTCCATCTTCGAATACTTTCTTCACTGTCCGATAGCCGAATGTTCTGAAATGATAGATATTGCTTGAGACTTGTACGGCCAATATAAGTCAATTTCGTATATCTAACGAGGTAACTTACCTTAGTACCTGCCGCTCAGTAAGATGCGATAGGTTTTCCCCGATTGCAACCGTGCGAACATCGAGATCCTTGCCCTCATCAAAGCATTGGGAACAGTCAATTACACGGCCCGGTTTGATGACCGTCTCCAGCAACTGGAAAAAGGCAATACAAATTACTACTTGGTACTCCATTTTTGTTTTGGTTTCATGACACAAACTTACCTCTGCCACGCTCACGGCCTTGTCGTCACAAAGTACAAATTTTGCCCTCATCTTATTGAGATAATGCAAATCTTGCAAGGAAATGCTGTTCGGACCTTCACTACACGCCATAATGGTAGTAGTACAAACTGCTAACACTGTCGAACTATGCACTTTATTTTTGAAGCAATTAACTTGACGCCTCGATCTAAATTATTTACTGACTTTAATTAAAAATACTTCAGCTATACACTTTACCTGAAAATTAAAAAAGTAAACAGGAGAGTGGTGAAGTTGTACTAGCTAATCATAAATCGTCATGAAATTTTCTTTCAAATGACACGAACGTAAACAGAGAATGCACTAAAGACTATGTTTGCATCCCGCAAGACGTACAAATTGAAAAAATCGTAAAAGGGAAAAGTGAAAAATCGTAACAGGTAAAAGTGAAAACTCGTAACAGGGAAAAGTGAAAAATCGTAAAAGGAAAAACATACGGACGTTTGTAAAAATTTGAAAAACAAAATTTGCATCTTCAGCTACGGAGAATGCAATTGGATGAAATGGGAGTTGCAAGAAATTGTTTTTAGAGGACAAGATTACGAGTGAGTGTGCTTCAGATGGAGACAAGATTATAAGCAATGCTGTTTCAATTGGGACAATACTTTGTGATGGTGTTTAAAGTGGGGACAAGATGATGTTTACTCAAATCGGATACAAGATTTAATGTATAGGGTAATGGTGGAGGGTATAAGTTCAAATCTAGAGAGATAGATTGCTATAAAGAGTACAAATTTTGTGGTTTTATTAGCTGGCATGTATATTGACCAATTCTCGTACAAATGTATTTGAACATTGGTATTTTTAAAACTCTTTTCCAACTGTTCCGCAAACGTAGAACCATCTCTTTCCTTGTATTTTATACAATAGTCTTTTTATCGCTGTACATCTCCCTCTTTCTCTTCAAACGAATAACAGTAGTTCCATCAATACTATAATTGCTCAAACACACATTTACATTTAGAAATTGCGACACATTTACATTTAGAAATTGCGACACATTTACATAACCCAAGTACTGACGGTTAGGTACAAACGGTTCCGACTCACTGGACACTATTGACACGGACATGAAAACTAGGGCTGTATAGACACAACAGCCAGACCAAGACAACTTAACAAGCAGATAGCGAGACGATGAGCAGTTGGACAAAGCTAACAAACAAAACAAAGACATTGTTGATAGCGAGATTACTACTACTAAACCTGATAGAATTCTCTCTGATGATGCTAAATCTTCAGATAATAATGTTCAGCAGTTGGATATTAACGATAATGAAAGGCAATGATTGAAATAATAACAATGATAGTAATAATGACATCAAAGGTGTTGATGTAGCTGGTGTTTAGCCGACGAAACCTTTGCATGGTATTTTGAGCACATCAAAGAATAGAATGGGAAATGGAAGGGTGGAGTTTCCAGAAAATGAGCACCAGTTACCTGCTTCTGATGAGGAACCTGGTAAGATCCGTTTTTTGAATGAGATAAAGAGGCATGCTGCGTAACAATAAAATAATGCGTCCTCCGTTTTCCAATAATCATTATCTTGTCTGTAGGCATTTCGAAAGTTATTTTATACGACAAACTGCTACTACACTTTCTAGACAATGAATTTCAAAATAGATGAAAATGAGTGTGCATTTAAAATACTCCGATATGTTTCAACTGTTTCATTGCCGTTTTGTGTATAACAGCTATTCTAAAATATTTTATCTGCTGTTTTTGCATGCTTTTGTTGTCGAATTGAGCGTGATTTTTGTTTGCCAAATTTTTTGTTAAAATCTGCACGCTTTTTTCTGGTTTGTGGTCCTTTGCACGATTTCATCATATCAGGGATAAAATGAGTTTTTAGTATGAATTTATTATTTTTAAAACTTTTATGACGTTTGGACAACGGATGATGACTAATAGTACTAAAACTACTGATAAATACCGCTGAAAAAATTGCAAAAGGTTTATTTTTATCGACAAGTCTTACAGCAATTTAAATATTTCTAAGGAAGATACAAATGCGTGTTTTAAAGCAAGTGGTCAATGTAATGTGCGTTTGTTTTCGTAGGCTTTTTGTATCGGGTGAGAGCAACGTATCGCTACCAGAAAGAGGATTGACTTGTCTTTTGAAGCTGGAGAAATCATTCGTGTAGATGAGTATGACGACCATGAGGATCAGGTGGTAAATCGTATTCACGTGGCTGTATGGTGATTATCAGTATAAGTCCCCTGAGAAGCCAAGATATTTATTCATATTACTAAATTGTCTCAAAATAATAAAAGAACCCTGGATCCCACTTTCTTGCTTGTTGGAAATATTCATTATGTTTAAATTATATATTTTTGTGAACCAATTTAATTACCTATGTGGAGTTCACCATTTAGCTCAGTTCAAAATTTTAAAACACGTCTTATGATTCAAAGCAAAAAGCTAATTTTTAAAGAGAGGATCCAAGATCCAACTGTATAAAATTAATTATCTACATGTGAAAAAATTTGTTTATTTCAGGAGGGGGGGTGGCTGATGGAAATTAAAGACAACGGAGAAAAGGGGATGTTCCTAGCTAACTTCACCCGGTCACTACATACTACTGTAATCCTAACCTAAATGTAATTTATCTGTAAATATTTTGAAAAAATACGGAAGTCTTCAACTTGTATTTTGAAGTGTACTTAACAAGATCTGATGGTTGATTTGCTTGGTATACAATAAAGCATGTTGTATCGGTCTAAAAATATTGAAAAGGCGGTACAACGAAAAAAATGATAATGATTTCTAATACTATAATACTTATATTATGTAAAATGGTGCCAATTTACTTATAGTTTTTAAAGCTAATACTTATTTGGATTTCCAACTTTCCTGTCCCTTTATTTGTAACCCTTATTAAAATAAAGCAACAACGACTCGTTTTCAGTGGTGTATGGTTCGGTTAATGTTCACAAATTGGGGTATAGCTTTTGCTGTCGTGTAAGATGCCGTCGCGTAAAAAAATTCAGCGCCCATCGGTCTGCTGTCGTGCTATTTAGCATTACTTATTTCGATGCTGTCCTATCAAAAGAAGACGACAGCATTCATTAATTATGATTATAATGCATCGGAAATATGTAATGAAATTGTGCATACATATTGCATGCTGTCGAGTTATTTCAATTTAATCATCAAAAAGCTAATTAACTTGAAATTACACGACAGCATTTGAATAAACAACGTGAAATTGCACGACAAGCAATATAATGTGCATACCCACATAATTAAGCGTTGTATTTTCTTTTATCTTTTACGTCCGCACCTCATAATAAACTTTGAATCAACACATGATGAGGTGCGGACGTAAAAGCTAAATAAGAATGCACTCTTTTATTTCCGTTTGTCATGAGCAGCATAATGATAATTAATGAATGCTGTCGTGCTCTTTCTATACGACAGTTTACACGACAATATTAACTGTTTAATATATTCTTACACGACAGCAGGGCCTTATTTGTGAAAAATTAATGGGTTCCGGGCGCCTGATCAACATTTTCGAACGTGTACGCTGAAAATAACACGACAGCAAGCAGAGGGGAGCTGAATTTTTTTACACGACGGCGTCTTACACGACAGCAGAAGCTCTACCCTAATTTGTGAACATTCACCCATGGTTCAATAATATTAAGCCCAAGAGTTTTCAACACTAAGTAAACTCTCATGATAACGCTTTATTTATAAGCGTTATCATGACAGTTTCCTTAGTGTTGAAAACTCATGACTATCACAAACTTTACTTTACATCACTTCGAATTGTGGGCGTACAAGACAAACTTGAATGAGC
>JAHZMT010004786.1:0-10175 GCA_027743785.1 Sinhomidia bicolor | reverse complement strand
TGTAAACAATTGTAATACTATTGGGGAAGTGGTTACTGGCTCAGTGCTAAGCCCATATTCCTTCATCGCTTCGTATGTTGGTCCACTAATGTGGTAGTGCTTTTCAGAAATGGAAAGTTTAAAATAAGTGAAAGTATATTAGTATTTTAATTTATGACTCTACAATAAGAAAGCATTTTTATAAGATTAAGGTAACTAAATGAATTCTTGATAATATTATGTAAAGAGCTCTTCGTTTCAATTAATTTTAAATTCTAACTATTTTTCAATAACTTTAAATGTCAAAATAATTTAAATAATAATTTCTGAGGTTTTGAATTATTAATAAATACCTCAGTTTGAGTAATTTATATACAAAATACATAAATTGTAAATATTATTGGATGGCACATTAGTAATCAATTCTCACAAACTAATAGTTAGTTTAATTGCTACGTTGCAAGCAGGATGCTAGTCCGGAAATATAGCACATCTTAGTAGGGATTTTATTTCAAGTATTTCAAGTAAATTATAGTACGAATCTCCCTACAATACTATTATTAACAATATTATTTAAGAGCAGGTCATATACCATGTATAATATTTGATGATATTAAGCAGCCCGTTTAAACCGTTACGTACTACTATGTGTTTCAAAATTTTCACAACACACATATACATGTAATGAAGGCTTTCAAATTAATGGTACTAACCGAAATATCTGGTAAATACCGCCCGCCCGACTGCTGAAAAAACTTATTTAGCCATTTAATATTTAATAATATTTAGCTACTATTTCAAACACTTTCCATTGAGCATGCTGCTGAAAGTTCTACTACAGCAAGCTGATAACAATTGATAAATCAAAATTTAAAAATTCTCACCAGGTTTCGAATTACTAAGAAATAGTTATACATATCTCATGTAAAAATTAATGCAAGTAGAAATATTACAAGCGAAGTGAATTACTTTCCGGGTAACTTATGCAAATAATGATTAAATTAAATTAAAAATGTGCAAAGTAATCCTGACATTCCAAGATTCAAATATCACCTGCTCAAATTAAGAATAAAAGCATGAATATTTTTTAAAATATAGAAGCTAGCAAAATATACTGTGATTTAACTCCCGATGAATGAAGATTTTATCGTCATCAGGATTCAGGAAGCAAAATGTAAAATCAAGTTATTCCAACGAGCTTATTATTTAATTTGTAAATTGTATATAACATAAAATGAATACAATAATAAAACTTTTAAGAGGTAAACTAATTAAAGATTGCCGATACTGTCAGGCATCTTGGTTTCCGGTACTTATTATTCTAATTTCTCATTATTTCATCTTTGCCAGTGATATGGCAGAACAAAAGTCATTTTAGCAAATGAGATCACCGATGTTATGGAAGAAGAAAATCAATATACTTACAATTAGTTTATTGAGGTGTACTATATATTTCGCGTTTTAATTTTTACGTTAAATGCAAATCCACAGGAGGTTTCATTTGTATCGAAAACGTACTGTTCAAAAAAGTAGATAAAAATCCGCTCAAAAAATTTTCATTTCAGACATTGTTAACTTGAAATTTCATATCATATTTGAACAGCAACCGAAGAACACCTACCTCCAACCAATCGAAAAGAACGTCGCAGAAGAGTTTGAAGTCCAACCAATTGTAGAATTGTAGAACAAGCTCGAACAAAAAGTTTTATTCTGGTATTTCTTAAAGTGTCTAATAGGTCGAGAAAGTTATATAGCATCCAAGTAACAGTACAAACAGCTAGTGTTGTTTGATTGACACACTTGTGTTGTAAACTATACTAACTGTTTTGAACTGTAATTGATCTTTGAGGTGACTTATCATGGACTCCAGCAGACACCCTGGTAAATCCGTTATGAACGAGCGTCTTAGATTGACGAAAATTTGTCCTTACAACAGTTCTCATAAAGTCATGTTAGTTACATTAAAATGTTTTTAAAAATAAATTATTGAATTTATTTCACTGTATTTAATTTATTTTCATAATTAAAAAGTCAATTTAAAATTGTTTTTCGCAGGGTCAATCGATTTGGGCGTCACTTATTAAAATGCCGACGGGAGTACCTGGCACGTCAACAACTGAATGGGAAAAGTATCGACATGTTAGTCTGTCAATATAGCTATCACCATATTGTAGTGGCACTGGAAATATGTTATCACGAGGAAAATTGTCCGGACAAAGAAACTGTAAGAAGTCATCAGCTAAACCTGGGACCGCTTCTAAAACACGTTGGGGCAGAAAAGTCTTTGCTTCCAGACATAGAGAGTTATCGTCCCGATCCACAGGAACAGAAAGAGTTGTTCGGTGGATTTCATTTGGGTCAGATAATTGGTACTTATAATATTGGAAAGCCACAGTTCATAAATGACTTGAAGAAAATGAGTACGGAGGAAGAAGAGGAACAGCGAAATTTGCTAAAAGTCAAGTATAATGGTTTACATAAAGTTGATGAAAACGTAAATGTCGTAGATGAGGTCCCAGAAGGTCAAACCAAAACAGTGGTGTCCTCAGTAGATGAAAAGGAAAAAGTCGAAGGAGCTGCTGGTACAGCTCAAGATGACAGTGAGGATGAAGACTGGGGTAAAGAATGCAAACCCGGTCCTGCTTTTGATTATGTGAAAAATATTTGGAACCCAAAGGTTTGCCATCACTAGTAAGTAAATCACAAACTAATGCTTCATAAAAAGGGACATGGTAGTGTTTAGTGTTTACAGACCTGTCAAGTTGCCCAATCGGAATGAATTAAGACTACCTCAAACCTGTGTGTGTAGAAACTATGCGAAAGAAATTAATTTGATAAAGATTGTAGGGAGTCAGACAGACTGACAAGATGAAAATAAGATATATCACTATCCGCGATCCCTTATGATGATTGTAATTAAATATTATATATCCATTTTTCCATATTATTAATCAAATTTATTTTTAATAATTATTTTTAGCATTCCTCCAGGACTTACCAAGTCAGAAAAAAAGTTATTTCTGAAAATCCATGGAAAAAAGATGGAGGAACGGAGGTTAGAGACACAGGCTGAGTATGAGGCGAAGCAAGATAGAGAGAGGCAGTTGGTTAATAGATGGCAAAATGACTGGGAAACGGTTGGTTTTGAACTCGATCCAGTCGATCCTCTTACAAAAAATGAAGTCAATGAGATGAGCAAGATGAATGACGGACAGCCAGGTTTTCAAGATGGCGACTTTGAATACTACTAACAAGAACAGTTTCTTTGTGACTTTTATCACATTTGTTATAGAAACGACGAATTATTACGTTATACTGATGCACTGGCGCTATTATCTAATTACTCTATCTAATTGCCACCGTTCTGCGTTGAAATCTGTTAAGAAATTACTTTCGAGCTTTCTGTTGAAAAATATAAATATACATATAGGCAGTTATTTCATATTAAAGTATCAACTAATAATTTTCTATATTAGCTGTTATCAAAGTAAATTTTAAACCGAGATGTCATTTTTTAAACTACTCGCATTAATTGCTGACACTAATAAATGCATTCACATTTGCTAATATAAATAAAACCATAGTTTTGTAATTACCGCAGTATGTCATTTAAAAAACAAGCCATGTGTGTAAAGGAACGATATTCATATGATGATGTAAAGTCGTGTTTTCAGTTTGATAACAGTAACTTTATGATGTCATATTGTTTCACTTTTTTCAAAAAACATGCACAGACGACACATTTTTTTGTTAGCACAGTTATACGAAGTTACCAACTTTAGCATTATGGGAATCTGTTGAAACTTACAGTTTCACTTGAATGAAATGAAGGGTGGGATAAAAGAAACAGGAAGTAGAGAAAAACTTCCATGAACATATTACGTCTACTTAAAACTACTTTTAAAAAAAGTAAAATGTGGAACGCACATTTAAGAACAAGTGTACCTATATTTCCCATGAAAATCAGTGTAGAGTTGATGCTGCTAAAGGAATTATTAACGGAACAGGAGTGAAAAAGTATGTACATATGTACTATTGTAAAAGTAAAAGAACTGCTACTATATCAGCTTTACCGATATAGCATTATTCTTGTATCTATCCTGAGAACTGGATTTGGTTTGCTCTAGTTCAACTCTCCTTACCAAAAAGCTATATAATATTGTCTACATTTTGTATTTATACAATTACAATTTTTAAAAGTCGTAGATACGAATATGCAATTGTTCTGTATTTGTAAAATCCATTTGCATGTCCTTAGTCTTGGATCATTTGCTTGAAATAATAATAATCATTTCACTCATTTAAAAAAAAATATGTGATATTACGATTTATTGAAATTTACCGCAGAATACAACGGACAAGACTGTGCAACAATAACGGAAAATATGTTATCAGACAAACGTAACTACAGTAACCAGTGTGTAAGTAATGTGGACATCATCATATTGCGATATTATTTATACAGCGGATTTAATAATGTATTTAAAAAAATATATAAGAATAATGGGTTTGTTCATGGGATGTGGGGAGAGGCAAAAGGGAGGAAATGAGTTGAAGTTTTTTTTCCTCTCCGAAATATCCCATTTTGTTATAAAGTGTAGAATTAGAGGCAAAGATTGACTGCAAATGTTACATATATTAACTAAACTGTTTATTTAATTCCATCACCATCGCCAAGACGGTTTTACACTAAACACTATACTTACAGGTGTACTGTTATATTCTGCTACTACTACAATTTGGATATTTATAACTACAGTACAGCAAAAGGCTAGCTTTTTATTTTAAAAAACTTAAAAGCCGAAACCGCTTACCTGCGCTGCGTAGCTACTACTACTACTACATACATGCATGCATAACGATGATCTTTCATGGAAGCAGTGCATTATTATTGAAATATTAAGGTAGCATCAATTACTACACAGCATTGCAACAAAACTATTATTTGACATCATAATCATCATCCTCCTCTGAAGAGTCACAGAGTTTTTAGCTGAAAATAGCTGCTTGATCAGTCACCGCAGCCGCATAACTTTTCCTGCTGCTGCTGCTACTACTCCTTCTCTTTCCGTCCCTCTCCATCCTTCTTCCTGTCAGGTAAAAGCTGCATTTTCCCTATTCATATATTATCCATCAAACGAGCGTTTGTTTCCACTGAAACTTTACAACATGGGTACATTTTACATGGACCAATACCACCAATATATCATCATAGGAGTTGCATGCTAGTTTTTTACGAACGAACGAACCCAGTCAAGCAGTTAGTAAAAAAAAGGTAGAAATTTTACAGGTACGATCCCATCATCATCCCATATGTCATAAACACATTCACTCCTCAGTACTCATCATCATCCTTTTACAACACAATGCAAAGCAACCATTCATCTGCTTTTTTATACGTGTATTTTCCTCGCTAACTGCTGCTAGGTAATATAGAAAAACCTTCATTATACACATCCTCATGAAAACCGTGCACGCCGACAATGGCAGTTAAATTCATTGCATTATTGCATCCCCTTTGCTTGCTGACTCAACTCAACTTTTTTGCTGTCTGATTTAAGCATATACTAGTGTACGTACGGACGGGGACACTGTTGTTGGTGTGGGGTAACCAACTAAATATTACTCATTCGCGAGCTCCTGCTGCTATAAAATGCTTATCTCTTACCTGTGCGCTCCACTGTTACTGCATGATATTTATGCAGCGTTATTTTTTTAACAGTGGCAGCACAACACTATATACTCATTCTATGTAACATAATGATGGTTGATGGTGATGAGCGGAAAGGATTGTTAGGCTACGGCTATCTATCTTGTACACCGAGAGAACCAACAAGCATTTCTATGACGATAATGATAATAATGGTAGAGGATGATTGTTTAGGTACAGTATTCTTACTTGCTGCTTCATTGTATCTCTCAGGTTTTCTAGTTTCAAGAGTCAGTTGCTCGAGGATGTTTCCTTCGTGAGTATCAGAGAGACAGAACTTGTGAAAAAAACGTCAGTTGGTCAGCGTACTGCAACGGCCTTGTCGATGATATTTATCATGGATTCAAAATTTGACAAGTAGGAAATGGGGTTTTTAAAAGCCCTTTTCTGAACTTCAAAAAACCATTTGCAATCGGGTTGTGTTAGATTTTGTGTTTATCTGTATTAAAAACAGTTTTTCAAACTATAATCTCTCAATGCCCCAAAGTTTGGCTGTGTTTTGTTTGGCATGAGAAAAATATACTGTCAAAAGATTTAGCTTTGGTTGGATCAATTGTCTCAGTGAAGTTTTTACGACAGAGGTATAGGGAACAATTAAGCTATTCCTACTGAAAGTGGCGAGTAAAATTTTTAAAAAAGTTTCAAAGTTTTTTTTTGACAAATTGTAGTGTATGTAATGTACACATACGTACATGCATAATATTTGCTTCTGAGGCTAGTTTGTGAAAATACAAATGCATGTAGCAACTAACAAAAAATCTTTGTTAACGACCTCATCTTTTTTTTAAAAAAGAAGCTTTATTTTTTACACTGGCCTCTTCGTGTCACGGTAACTATGTTAATAAGTAAAAAATAGTCTTACATGATTCATATGGTGACCAACTACTTTACATGATCCAACAAGAAGACAATCTGTATTTTTTCAAACAGAAAAAAATATTTTGTGGTCGGTTAAACCGTTGCGTTCTTACTGTACCAGTTGTAGCATTTTCTAGTGAGTGAACCCATTTGTTGTGTTGTTGTATGTTGCAGAAGAGTGAACGATTGTGTGAAGAAAACAAAAACTTTTTTAAAACCTTACTTAAGTTATTAAGGCGAGCTTCCTCTATTTCTTGTCATGGACACTGGTCACCGGCGTCATTTTCATTACGTGCATGATTATTTTTTTGAATTCTTTTCGAAATACATATTTGAACTGTAAGTAGGTCTTACGGTTATTGTTGTTGCTGTTTTGTGTGTATCTAACAAAGTAGCACTTATTGCGTGGTGGTGAATGTGTGAAAATTAAAAACATGACTTATTTAAAACTTACCAGGTGTCCAATAAATTAGATTGAATGACAAGGATAAACAAACGCATTCATGTCTTTTCCAATTAAATGTTCGTTTGTGTCACACATCTTTACATTAGGTATGCATATTATCATTACCACCACCACCTAGATTTGCATGCAGACTTTCTACTGTTTACTTTCAATTTTACATGACACACTACTGCGACGACGCTCATCATCATCATGATGGTCGAAACATGGAGAGTTTAAAATGTTGAACAATAATTGATTGTATTATGAAAATTATCATCAGTTGAATTGCATGCACTAGTTTATGTATCTAACAGTAAATAGTATCATGTCTTACTTGTTGAATGTGTTTAAAAGTTAAAACGTATAAAAAGCTACAACAACAACAACAACGACAACGGATATTCTACAACGCATGAACAGATTTAGATTAATTAAAATAAGTTTAATAAAATAGTTTAACCCCGAGTTTCTCCTACCGTTTCCATCTCAATCAGGTTGGTTGGTTACTGTTGGTAAAACACGGAGGGACGTCTTTAACAAGACAAGGAAAAATTTGTTATCAGATTTCCCCGAGCGAGAATTGCAATTACGCAAAGCGCACTAGCTGGTTCGAAGAACATATATATTTCCCCTTTCTAAAAGTGAGTTTCCTTCTCCTCGAGTAACTTTTTAAAGTGAGTTGCACTTTTAATAACGAATACGTGTTTGTAGATAGAGAAGAGGAGTATCATAATTATCACGGTGAGAATAAGACAAGTCGTTTCCGTCACATGGACTCTTGCCTGTTTTCTGGGTAGCAGAAAGGACTGTTGCTGGGATCCCAATGATGATGATGATCATCATCATGCTGATGACGAGAGTTCGTGGGAAATGACCAGCAGAATACCGGAATGGTTAAGGAATAACCAACACACAACCACGAGACGAGTTGAGTGACTTTGTTGTTCGTTGAGTACAGCATATTAATAAATAGTGCAAGTTAACTCTTCATTTTGCAAACACGCAGGTAGGAGGACATCATCACAGTTAGTCGTTATTATTATTATTATTATTTTACTTACTGCTGCTACCTATCTACTTACTTTACCACCGTTCTCCGTCACCATTATTATTACCACATAGAAAAACAAGATTGTGCAAAACACGGACACGAAAAGACAACAGGCGTTTTCCATCTTCTCCTTTCCTGCAAAAATAAATAAACTGTTTCAATCACGTACGTGAAGTTACAAGCTGTGGTGTTGCCATTAAGGTCAAGATGAATGATGGCAATACTAGGTTAAATATTCTACGTAATAAATGGTCAATTTTTTTTAAATCTTATTTTTTCATATTTTTCTACAACGATATAAACTACTGTTACCATTGCTGAGGAAGCCGTTTTGCATATATATGTGTGTATTTTTTGCATGCTTGACACTAATACCTGTAGCATAGAAGTGACGGTGGTAATTGGTCAAATTGCTGTTTCGCCGTCTTTGTTTCTGTAGTAGAGCTAAAGTATATATGTACCACAGAGCAACTAGAGTGGAAGGCTTTAATGTTAGGGTTTGTGTTTATGAATATTATTATTATTATTAAGAAGCACGATTTGTGATTCCTCATGGTCTTGCTTTGTCAGTATCTAGAAGAACTGACCGTTCGGTTTGCGCTAACTTGTACACCACTGATCCGATCGTCTTCAAGCTTGGTATGCAGCTTCTGCGAACAAAGGTGTAGTAGCTTTTGGATTTTGAGTTCAATTAGAGAATCCGTAAAGATAATGCTGTGCAGTTTCCATACTTTTTTCAACATACTTCAATTTAATGTATCTTCAGCAGATAAAAAGGAATCTGGCAATTTATTAATAGACCTGTCAAACAACAACTCTTAAGTTTTCTGTATCCGCTAACTATTGTGGTTTCTCTACGCTCATAAAAAATATTCTCAATTTCAGTATACATTGACATGCCATAGTAATATAGTATGAACCTGAGTACTTTGACCACTCCATACTCTAAAATTATTCGTACTCCTTCTTTTTCATTATTATGTAGTATTTGATTAAGATGATAACTATCTCTCCTTACTTTATTATTATATCTTGTAGAACATTTTATTTAAAAAGATACTTTTATTGTATACAATATTGAACACAAATATATTGATAATGTGATTAGAGAAGAGTGACTACAACTAATATCTTTTTAAGCTAAAGATAACTATGAAAACAAAATCCTAGTTTATGATAATTTTCTAAATAAACTTAACAACTAGATAAGTATTATATATAATAAGTAGTTTGTGTTTTTACAAACGACAGAAAAATTCATAAAACCAATTGTTACAAAAATTCTACCGTCATTGGTTTTTCTATTCGACAGTTAGTAAAAATTATTTTGTTAATAGGTTATCTACAGATTCGTCAGAATCAGAAAACAACTAGTGTCAATTACGAGCTATCAGCATAGCATCTGAGAACGGTCTAATTATCCACAATGACTACTGTTTGCGTTTTAAGCGCTCAAATACAAAGTTTCCTATATTACAAGTAATATACTTTCGTTGCGTTCCCTCGATTGTACTGGCATTTGACTGGATATTTTCGGACTTTATCACACGAGAACATTCAGATGTAGCAGTCCGTAACTAAAATTCAATAGAAAATCCCAAGCAATTACTAAATGCACAAATTATTAAACTCGTATTAACAAAGCAGAAGGCCACTTACAATATCTCTGAAATAATCTTCATTCATAGGTATCTGTGAGGCTACCCTACTAATTTGATCTGCACTCACTTCGACCTGTGCATTTACGCTAACACAAGGGTTTTTCTCGACTTTCACTTTAAAACGGCGATTCTCTCCGTCATTACTGGAAGCTTCCCAGTATGTTGAACCAATGCTCAAAAGGGCACTGCAACTTCCGTTCGCTTGAGGAGCAAGCGCACAAATTCCAGATGAGTTTGTGGGAGTTTCACTGACAGCTGCTGGCAGAGACATGCATGGTGACGCAGTATTACTCTCCTGATTTTCTATTCTTAATTGCTTTGGAGAATGGCTCTCCTCCTGTAAACATTTCAGATAATAATGTACAATATTATAAATTATTTTATTTGAACAAAGTTAGGTTATTAAGTAGCGAAGCATTGAGCTACTTTATGTGAAGGTCTGTGTCTGTCCGTCCGTCAACACGATAA
>JAHZMT010004785.1:0-10625 GCA_027743785.1 Sinhomidia bicolor | reverse complement strand
GTCCAGATAGGCAACATAGACAGGAGTATCATTACGTAAATAATGATGAGCTATATGTTTGAGGGAAAACACAGCCATTTCAGTTCCGACACCTTTTTTATAGCCAAACTGGTTCGAAAACGTGTGAAATTGTGACTGGCAAACTTCTAATATAATTTTTTCCAAAATTTTGCTAATAATATGGGAACTGCGTCTTTTAATTTCCTTATCTTCAAAAAATCTTGATGATACTGGCACCGCCACTTTTGTTTCGCAACTTTAGAAATAGATTTTATGCATAAAACGTGTGAAGTCACCTGAGGCTATTCATTTATCATGATTCATGATGATACAAGACGGCCCTTACATTACAAATCAATTTAATTTAAATCATTTGTTTTTTGGTCCTTTCCGGTAAAGGAGTAATTTTGGCGGGGTGGAGTCAGTTGACTATTCGATTACCAATTTGTTACATACCTAACAATTACATTTATGAGTAATGCAACTTTTTATAATTTTACCAAGAATCTACAACAACAGTGTATGAATGAAGTTAGTATAATATTCAGGTTGTATAACGTCGATCTCTGCAAAGTGTTAACGTTAACAAACAACTTATTGATAGTGTGCAATAAGGCGCAATCACTTAAATGCTTAATGACATCAAGTATACAAGCATGTAATTTCGAACAAATTTTTAACGCTTTTTACTAACGAAATGAAAAATGCTATGTAATTATTAGGGTTTTAATTATCTAGAATACTCTATTCGCAACTTAAAAAGGACTGATGACAGCATTCGATTCTAGAATTGTTGTCGTTGTTTGTTTACAAAGATTCTGTGTAGTAGTGCATAGTGCATCACACGTCATCATTTTTAGTAATGTGGCACAGTCAAGAATCAACGGAGTACCTGATGAAAACTACCGTTAGCTCTCTGCAACTGCAACATTAACCAAGTAATAATGCAGTAATGCAGTTCAAAAATAAAAGTTCAATAAAAAATCTTTCAGCAACAAAGTCATAGAGATGATTCTTTCATTCCTATCACATACGATATAAACTCATTTCATTATATATCTATTCATTTCATATGAAGCCGGAGATGACATACCTACAAAAAGTATACTTCCTTTGCATTTTGCATAAGTCACATATGCATTGACTTTGTATATACTTACAAACAATGTACAAACGCAATGCGATGGTGGTAGAATCTTCATGAACCATTAACTCATGGCACTTATTTTTGATAAGAATCTTCTTTACCACCTATTTATTTACTTCACTCCATACAAGTTTTTTAATAAGGACATTTAGAGTGGCAACTAAAAACAGAAAAACTCGACATGTGCCGTAAATTATCTATACTACTTATACATTTTTGATGATTCTGTCGCGGATCAAAAACTGATGAATGTTGGTCAAATATCTGTAATTTGTAGTCGATTTTATTACACAGGTAATTTGTAATTTGTAACAACAATCGAAAAAAATTAGGTGTTTCACACTCATTAGTATTGTAATAGCTACTATTTTTACATCTTTTACGCAATAATAATGTTTAGAATAATATAAAATACAATTATACTTATGTTAATCTCAACTCAAACTTTTATTGTCTATGTATACATCTATACACCTTTGTTAAAATCTGAATCGATTTGAATTGGTACGACCTAGCACCAAACGACCAAGTAGGTAACTTGCTTAGCTAATAGGTAGACTGATAATAATTGTCTTTGATTTTAATACGGATAATTTGCAAAAAAATAATCTGATAATGTTGCAAAGTTGCTGTTAAATTTTGACTAGTTTTATGATTTGCATTTGTTATAAAGGATGCAAAAAACACATTTAAAGAATACGTACCTGTTGACTGTTTTCAAAATACATACTTAATAAAAAGTTAAAATTTAAGATTGACGTATTGCAGTGTTGTAACTTGTAAATCATCTCTCAGCATAAGAAAAATGAATTTATAAAATCAATAATATTTTGCTTTAATCCATCTTCCATTATATTAGGTTGACAGAAAATGTTAATGTTTCGCTTGCATTATCATCATTGAAACTGTCTATTTACCATTTTAATTTGCACCTTCTTTCCTGCTATGGCCTGCTACGGCATTGTACATGTATGTAATTCAATTTCTTCCGATATTGTCGGATGACTGATATGTCTATGACGGTGAACGATGAAACGTGGTTTTTCTCAATATTTTTCTAAAGAATACCACATCACCAAATTGTTGAATCATCTGCCTGCATCATCAAGTTTCAAAATATGCTCATTAATATGTATGCATTCTCACAGATGTGCATAATTTGCAAATTCGTCATTACAAATTATAAACTCTTGGCAATTTTTTTGCCCTCGCGTTAAAGTTTTTAATAAAAATAAGAAATCAAGACCATCCTACCGTTGCAGCAAAATGAGTCAGGTGTCTATTTGCATGCTGCTTGTAAATAATTCAATAGCATGAAATTTCTGTATGTGGTGAATGTGGTGGTGAGCGTGCTGTGACTTTCAATTAATAAAAATAAAAAAATCTCTTAATATACGACAGGAAGCGGTACGTTAACATTAATTTTAATGAAAACATTACAATGCTCAGTTGGTTTTTTCCAAGTGTTTTATAATGCGGCTATTGCGGCTAGAAGTTATTTTAAATTAAAAATATAATATACTGGATGACTAGATCTCGTACAGTTTTAAAACACTTCATTCCACATTGACTGTTTGAAATAGCCAACTCACCGAAACCTTGCTGATTTTTAAGTATAAAAAGAGACAAAGATGAATAGACAACTTTTTGGAATTTTACTTTTGTGCATCTGTTTTCAGCAGATAGCTATTTCCTTTGGAAAATCTATTGTTCCACCCGTGAGTTTCAATTTTTATTTTTTTAAAATGCTTTAAAGGCCAATAGTTGACAATGTACTGATTAAAAAAATATTTTCATGAAGAATCAAAGCAGTCAATTGACCGGACAGTTGTCAGAAGTAAATCAAACCACCACAACAAAGCGATCGTTTACATGCCAGTGTGGGGACACTGCTGAACCAGTGTGCGCCAACAACGGGGTTACTTACAAAAACTTGTGCAAGTTTGAATGTGCAAAACACAAAGTAGAACGTAAGTTAATAATTAAATATAATAAAGTTTCTTGTAAAATTAAAATTTTATATCATGTACAAATTTATTTTTAACAGGGCTCCGCATTGTAAAGGAAGGAGACTGCGGAAAATACATATCCAAGTTGCAATTCTGGAGCTTTGGTTGAACTAGACGAAAAAAGTATTGCGTGCGTTTTTTAAGTTTAAACAAGCAAAAATGTTTCATTACTATCATTACATTGATTATCTAGTTAAGAAATATTGAATCAGAGATCAAATTCTGTCAAAGGTTTTGTCAAGTTTCTTCCAAGTTCGATGTTCAAATCACCAGTATTAAAGCAGGCAGATAAACTTTTGCCTTGTACTGAACCATTTTATAACTGTGTACATATTTACTACATTAAGTTTCTCAATTTACGTATCATACATATCATATCATACGTTTCAAAAATCTTTAAAGTTACAGAAGAGAAGACAAAAATCAGTCATTAGTATAACTTGCTTATTTTACTTCAAACCTGCCAAAATACTGTATGTTTTTCTGTTAACTCAGTGCACGCTGTTCTGTTGTATTCATAAATTTAATACTTTATTGACATAAAAAGTTTCATATAAAAACTGTTTTATGTAATGTAGATAATAAATAGATTTTTTAATTTTCAAGCATCACAATATGTACTTAGCAATTGATATAATCTATTCTATTTAAAAATTAAACATCCTTACATTCTATACTCAAAATCATAGATGCAAATAATAAATTTATTGTTGCTTCCTAATCTAAAAATATGACAAAAAACATACGAACCAATTACATATTTACGAAAGTGGTGGTAATTGAAGTTGAAATAGCTCAATTGTAAAAACTATATAATCAATACCTAAGAATAAATTATCTTAAATTATAATTAGAGTTTCGACGAGCCAATAAAGAAGACCGAAATATTAGGTATTGATGTAGTGACACGGAAAGGCATTGGGTAAAGTCAATATGTTGCTACACTTTGTTCATTTACCTATTTAAGTACAGTCTGATAATATAATTTGAACTAAATGCATAAAATCGCTTTCATTACACAATGAGTCAAAATCGGTCATCAACGCTGATTTTTATTCTGAATATTGATTTCAAATTACATTCTATAATATTCCGAGCATAATAAATTATAACTCTACAAAGCTTTTACAGACGCCCATCCATGTGTATCATTTGCAACAAGTAGTGGATTTTGTTTGTGGTGATATTTATAGTTAGTATTGTTTTGGACGATTTTATTATCTCTCCGTGCCCCGAAGCATTTCCAATCATGAAATCAAATCTCTGGAAAATATAACATATCAGTATCAGTCTCATTTTTTCCCAACTTTACTTCAAGAATTATTAAAATGAAGATGTGCATAGGCATTTTCTTTGTTTGTTTTTAAATTTACTTTTAAATAAGTCGCCTTTAGTATTGGTCGTTTTTCACTGTCTTCACTCTTCGGTTTTTCAAGTTAAATACAGTAGAAATGGTACTAGTTAACCTTTTAATGTTTTTCATCATCTAAAACATTTTGATTTGATACCAATGACAATGAAGCACGACAGAATGAAGATATAATATCTATTGAAGGAATATAAATGGGGTAAAACATCTAAAATGTATTTTTCTAGTTTTACACGTTTGCAGGAAACGCTATATTGATTAATTTAAGTTTGATTCAGGTTTGATTTTATGTAATTCCATTATAATAAGTATTAAAATAAAATTTTTTACCAAACAGTCGGATTATGGCTGATATAGTCAAACGAACTGTAAGAAACATTACATTTCATTATAACTTAAATGTCTTTAACTTTCTTGTAAGGCAAATATGGGGTATGTTGACACTGCAAACAATTACAGTATACTGCACAAGATTGGATACATTCAGTGAGTTGGTTACATTTCTCGTGAGTATTTTTTACATATTTTTTAGGTTTCATCTCTTCCGCTTATATTTCGTCGATCTGGACGTAAAAAATAATTATTGTTTTCTTCTTCAAGGCCTCAGAAACGATTACAATTTTAAGCTCATCGGTTGTAATCACTTTGGCATGGATGAGTATGTATATCATTGGGTTGTACTCCATTGTTCCCTTCCTAATGACCTTAATGGTAATAGCTTTCACAGTTAGGCGATGGTTCCGATGTGACCAAGATGTTGACCAGGGTGTGCCCCAAAACCATTTTTTGCTGAAACTTAGACTGGTAAAATAGCCAGATTCTATTTTTACTTTAATGAATGTCTTTTGCATTTTACAATTTTGAAATTTATGTAAGCTCAATGACATTTTGTTTAAGCAGGCAAAATTGCTTTGTTCTTGTATTTGCACTCTTATCTGCCTCCTTACGTTCCTTTTCATCTCTGTCCAAGCAATCTTTCAAGTTGAGAAAGGATATACTAGTAGCATTGCTGATTTCCTTGTATACAATTTAAACTCATCGTTTCCGTCAATTTTCCTTAATCATTCGCTCAGGCTGGAAGATTTTGGCACACAATTTTTTGCAACAATATTTCTGATTGCATTAGAAAGCGTACTATTAACAGACATCACATCAAATACAATACAAATGACAAGAGATAAAGAATTCCTATTAGCTCTGGTATAGTATAATTCAGTCATTTTTCTATATACTGAATAATGAATTGATTGATTATCAGAAAAACACTTATTGAAATATTAAATTTAGAAGTATGAAGGTCCATTACTTGTACTTTGTACTTTGAGACTAGGAGCTGGTGTTTGGATCTTCAATATTTTAAATAGGAACCACCAAAGTTGGATATTTGAGATTATTCTAATTATTTTAGTAGTGCTATGGGCTTCGGCAGTTTTTATAGATGTTGGTGTACACCACAGAGACAATCCTGTTCCAAGGACGATAGATTTATTTGGATACAAAATGATGCAAGGCGTTTCATGGGTATGGTAGAAATTTACTATATGACTATTAGAAAAGATGTTTAAAATGTATATCATATTTTTCTAATAGTACCAAGTTGATGTGACTATTGTTGCATACAGTGTGATTATATTGCTGTACTCACAATGGAAAATTGCTGCAAGTCTAATTGAACGAGAAAAAGTTTCTGTTTCCAAAAGCATCCAAATCCCACATAGTTTGAGCGATTTACTAAAATCAATTTTTCTGACAGAACATTTTTTGGAGAGGATAAACATTAACGAAATTGACGCCTTCTCTTCGCTACAGCAAACCTTTGACAAATCCAAACTTGTGACGCCAGAAAGTAAATATAGACTTGTTTGTGTGCAGATAAACTGTGAAGTTTTATTTTTCATGATCATGGCCATGATTTCGTTCAGATTTAAGAGGAATTTTGAAAATTCGTACAAATACATTCTCGTTCTAAGAAGTACAAGGTTTAATGAGCAAGAATTGCATCAAATTTCTGCTAGACACCTGCATGGAAAAAACAATAATTACATCAACAAGATGATACCTTTCAAATATTTATGGTCTCGGATGGACAATTATGAAGAAAATGAAGCGAATATCGACAATGTATAACTTAACTGAAAATTTTAAACAAATTTGTTTATTGGATACTATAAACCCAATAAAAATTTTCTTATTCATTCCAATCGCAAGATTTCAGCAGTAATTGTACTACTGCTTCTAATCCCACTTTATCTTCATCGCTAAATGCTTCAAGTCCAACATTGTCAATGTCCAAAACACCGAGAACTTTGCCCTAAATAAAAGAAATTGTTTTAATAAAAATATTATGCGAACGTAATAAATTAGACTTACCGTTTCATTTCTGTACAAGCCACCTATTAAATTTTTAATTAGAACTTTGTTCGAATCGTATTTGTAGTACGCTTTTATTTTAGAAATTTCATTTATCCCCACATTCTACCAATCAATCACAATCGTTTCTTTGCAATTTTAAATTTACCTTGCCCTGAAATGGTCCTAAACGAAGAAGATTCTCATTGTCCTTAGCTGTTAAATAAAATCCAGTCCAATTTACAGATTTATCCTTGAAAACGTGTAGTGAATTAAGCGAATAAAATATAAGAGACGATGTATTTGCGAGGTTTGTGATCTGCATAATAGAAAATTATTCAAACGATATTGATCCACAAGTATACAGGTATTGTATATTGCATATTGCATTAAAACATATTACGCCATAATACTTACTAAATCTCGCTGTCCAGACACCAACGCTTCAACTGTTACCAACAGCTCTTTGTAAAATTCCACCTTAGAGAGTGACGGTTCGAAGCAAAAATCAAACATTTTGTTGCTTATTCTGGACAATACTAATGTTGACGATTTATAGAACGTATTTTTATCACAGCAAGTTATACTTTTAGTTTTTAACTCTTCAAAAATATTCTTTCAAATCGTTATTAGGGCTTTCAGCTAACAAAGCGTAATTATCAATTTATGATATTGTGAACCACACAGTCCCAGTAAAAATTCAGCAATAATTTTTACGTTTTACTAATTACAGACGTATTGTATTACTATAAGGGTTTAATAATTTACTATATCCCAACGATGTGTGCTGATGTGTAAACGTGTTTGTCACTGTTATCCTAGCTCAATAACGACAGTACCTATATATATGTAGGTTTTAGTCTGACGTTAAATTTTTATGTAACATACTTCGTAATTTGATCTGTTTCTAATTATCCTTTATTTTGGTTCTAGCTTTGTAGCGATATTACGTATGTTAATACCACAATTTTAGTAAATATTCAAAAAATAATTATTATCAGATGTATCAATAAATATTATTTTTGATCTTTGTAGCAAGTATTAGCAATTCATACATACAAACCTCGTTTTGTTTTCATACCAGTTTATGATGAAAAAGACGAAAGATATGACAGAGTAAGTAACAGAAATGCTTAATATTAATGTATAGATATGTGGTACAAAAATGCACGTACAACTTAAGCAGGATAACCAAAAGTTTAATTACTGATAAGAGTAGCTGATTGATATTAAAACGTGACTAAATATGTGCTTGCAAGAAATGCATTACCCATACCTGCTTACATCAACAAGTACAACACGCGAAGTCAAGTTATTTTTTATAATAAATGACATTTCTACAATTTCATGCCAACACTGCCACACACACAGTGCATGTAAAATTGAAATTTTCTTTTCGTCTTTGGTGAAGATTCCAGACCCTAGTAAGCTATGTAGTATACTTAGTTAGTTAGGGACTGAAATTAAATTTGATTTTAAATAAAACTTTATACTAAAAACCGGTATAAATATCATATCATGTACATAACTAAGCATATTTATTTTCATAAATCACATCAATCATAGTTACTTTACGTTACTTTATATATAAAAATGAGTATGAACAAAATATAGGCCTTTACAGTGCAGAAGTACTTAAGTATGTACTCCATCCAATTCCAATGCAATTGTAGCAGCTCTAATGTTGAATGGAAACTTAAATTTAAATGAAATTTAAAAAACAGGTTTTAAAAATAATGCTTGGCACAAACGTTAAAAAGAAGATGAAGTGAGGAAAAAGGAGCAAGAATGTACTACTGCAACTGCAAGTGCACAATAAGCATAGAATTTGAGACGATGTAAGATTTTTTGTGGCGCAATACAAACAGGTTGACTCAAACTAAAGTAAAGGGTTAAAATCACATACCATTTTCTGTGTACATGGGTGTAGGTCGTAGGTGTAATTCTGATTTTCGGATTTTGGTGATCTTTTAAATCTTTCCATGAAATAAAAAATATTTAAACTGAATTATCAGATATTGCATACCTTCACTTTAATTCCAATTCAGCAGATAGCTAAGTGTCAAGTGAAACCGATTGTTTTCTTAAATTGGTTGATAAGTTGTTGATAGCTGATAGCCGGTTTTTTGCTGTGTGCGATATTATCATTTGTTTACCATAATTTAACAGTAACAGTGTAATAATAAAAAATAAAAATGTCACCACCTAAGAATTCAACGAATAAGGAAGTCGCCTCTCCCTCATCTGCGCCAGGAGGCGGTCCACCGCAAGGAAATGTTATAAACTTAATGGCATTAGCACCTCAACAACTGGCACAGTTAAAGCAACAAGTAGAACAAGAATTGCAATTTTACCAAGATGCGATAATGCAATTAAAGGATGTGCAGTTAAAGATGCAGGAATCAAACAACTGTGTAAAAAGTTTAAATCCTGATAAGAAGGAAATGTTGGTTCCTGTGACAGGATCGGTACGTTAAATTTTATCAACTTTAACTGCTTTGTTTTATTGAGTAATAAATAACTAAAATGTTTTTTTGTTTTGTTTTTCAAATTAGATGTTCGTTAAAGGGGAACTTGAAGATCCAGATAAGGTGTGGATTGATGTGGGTACAGGATATTATGTTGAAAAGGTAATTTGAAATATGTAGTTGACCAAAAGTCAGCTCAGTCAAGCCACGAGCTAAGCTATATTTCATATTTCATCTTCAATTTTTATAAACTATAATTTATGGTTTAATTATCAATTATGGATTAAAACAAAACTTATGAATTTCAGACAATTGAAGAAGCACAGGATTACTTTAAACGTAAAGTTGAATTTCTAACAGGACAAATAGAAAAAGTACAGAGTGTTGGGAGAGAAAAATCCACTGTTCGCCAAGGTAAGCATCTATCACATGACCCATACTATACCCATATACAATAAATCTGCCATTGAGTCATTACATTTAAAAAGTTAAAAATCCAATTAAAATATTTTTTTAAATATCAAATGTTCTTTGAAAATTATTTTTTATAGCTATCAATGAAGTTTTAGAGACGAAAATAATACAGATGCAGGCTGCCCAAGCACAACAACGGAAAACTGCGAAAACATAAGTACATACGCTAATTTGATCGACTAAGTTAATTAATTGCCTTCGTATCGTAATTGAAAATAACTTGATTGCATATTTCTACGTATTCTCTCCTTTTTATATTACCATTTACAGTTCTAAGCTAGTTAAAAATCTTGTCCATTTCGATGCAGTTTACAATACTTTTTGCAATGTCTGATAACTGTTTCAATCGATAACTGCTTATTTTTAATTGAAACCGCTTTTTAAAAAATGTCATACACTGAATCATTGCAACTGCACTGTATAATTGCGTTATCGAATTCCCACATTAAACTATACTAGGCATATTTTGTTAAAATTTTAACGTTTTGCTTTTCAAAAATAAAGTCACCAATACTATTTCTACAAACTAACCAATAGTAAATACACAATTATTTTATGTTTATTCATGGAAGCTAGTATAATTTATAATCTAATCTCATTTACTAATGCGAGGATTATAAATCGGCTCATTTGTTGTCTGGTCCGTAAAAACAATAAATATAAAATTTTAAGTTAAAATTCGGAAATTCCCGAAAACTCTGCATTTTCTACGAAAATCATTGCCATTTAAAATGCATAATATATTTTTAGGGGGGATGCTACTTCACCGACTGTTTCCCAGCCCGACTAGAAAGGATTAGCGTTTAAAC
>JAHZMT010004784.1:0-42500 GCA_027743785.1 Sinhomidia bicolor | reverse complement strand
ATCGTAGCGAAAACCATTAGAATGACTTTTACAGAAATAAATGTGCAGCTCATCCCAGCTACAACATAATGATTATTGTTAACATTGCCTTACATATAATAATCTTCTTCCTTTTCTTCTCTCTCCCTATCTTATATATTTTTTCTCCAGTACTACTCCAGTAGTAGTAGTGGATGAATGCTAAATAGCCGATACGAAACAATAAGACAACAAAACAAGAAGAAAAAACACGTACACTATTTCCATGATCATTACACCAACAACATGATCAAAAAAATACTTTTCCTATCTTTTCCTTCTTCTTTTCCTATTGCTGTCGTACATATGTGCATAAAAATAATATTGCACTGGAGAAATTGTATAACATCAGTTCTATGGAGTAAACCTCGTAGTAGGAGTAGCAGTAGGCCCTGCATGCTCTTGTCTTTTCTTTTTTTTCTTAGGTTTCCTCCTTCTCCCCCTCCTCCTTCCATACAAACAACAGCATGTCACATCTTTCTCAGTCAGTCAGACATGCACGCAAAAAAACCCATAAAAACAACGGGAGTTCTACTTGTGTGAGAGAAAAGACGGAAGCAACTTCTCCCTAATCTATATTACACCAGTTACTCCAAGTGTGCATGTGCCTGTGTATGTTTCCTTCTTGCTGGTGCGAGAGCGTGTGTGCATATGTGTGTGTGGTGCATGTACCGAAAACGCATCTTTTTTTATTTCGCCTTCTACTTGCTTCTCCGTCATCCTTCCCGTCTCCTTTATGCATTTTTTTTCCTTTACAGAGAACGGTTATTTTCCGTGTTACTTGCTACTGCATACATTCATGGTGTTTTCCACACACACACACAAAAATATGAAATCAGCCTGTTCTTTCCAGACGCACAACTGCTTTACTTTTTCTATGAAACAACCACAGAGAGACGTAATAGATCTTATCGTTGCAAATGATAAAATTCAACTTAAAACGGGATTAATCTACTTATTTTACTCAGCCCCTTTACTAATCGCGGCGTTCATTCTCAATACTATATTAATTATATATGAGTACATGACATCAACTACTGTACATATGTACATCACTAACTACATGAGCAGAGTCAAGGAGAGACATTTTCATTTATTCTGATAATAACTAAATATTTATGAAATCGATTACTACTACAATGCTCTTACTTTATAATTACTATAAAGTTACTCCTATCTGGGAGGAACGTCATGAAAAACAACCAACCCGCTAATTAAATACATTATAAAAACATGGAAATCCAGTGAGCTATGTATGTAATTCGTTGTTTTGCCTGCAAAAACCTTCCACAAAAGCTGAGCTGTACATTGTGTGCCTACGAATAATATGTACGTCTGTAGGTTTTTACGTTCCTTGAGTATGTAATGCATATACCACAATTTATGAGTAAAACTGGTTGATACATATATACTATTACAACCACTAGAACCACCACAAAAAAACAATGTAATAATATTATGTTTTTATAGGTTCTTCTTTCACTCTCCTCCTATATTCGGTTATATCACTACTAAAATACAACTACAATTACTACAAGCTTCTCCTTTTCAAAAAGTCAATATTATCGATCCCATCACCACTACTAGCACATACAGTTCTTGTGACAGCAAAAAATATATAACTATACTTATATTCCTTCCTTATTCTCTTACACTTGTATCTTCTTGTGTAATATCAAGTTTATGCATGTAGTAGGTAGGTAGTATGTGGCAAAGTAACACGCTTTCCCCAAACTGAATAACATGGACGAGTAAGAGAGGAGCAGTAAAACAGTATATTTCAACACAACTTTCCCAGTATAAAAGCTGGCTGTTTTTGCTCCGCTCAGTCATTTCTTTCTCCGAGCAACAACACTCACCACCACTCACAACTGTGACACCAACAACATCACAGTCATCAACACAAAACTTGCTTTATGTCTGGCCGCTACTGCCGCCACCGCTGCTGCTGGATGCTTACTCTTTATTTTCACCGTAATCATCTTTATATGTTGTCGAAATAAAGTAAACTTTTTCCCTTGGCCAGACCAGAACAATAAATAAAAATGGAAAGGAATTCATCATACATTCCATTTTACATTTGCCATCAAGACAGCCGAAAACGATAATGCTGTGGTACTTGCAGTTTCCACATTTTCTAATTTTCTTTTTATCTATTGTAGGGGTAAAAAAAAGTTAATCAAAAGAACAACAGGCAGCACACAATAATTTGTGGTAGAAAACAGACAGAAGAACATCTCTGTAAGAAAAATAGTTGATACTGTTGATAGTACTCTATCAACTGTTGGTAGCTCGCTACTCTCAGGAAATACCTAGTTGAAAAGATTTTCTTTCTGCTTTTGTTGAAAAAAAGATGAAAAAAAAACAGAATCCAAATAAGAATTTGGGATGGTGATGGCGGAGGAGGCCGGTAAAAGTTTGCACACATATAAAGAACACAAAAAGGAAGAAGAATAAGAAGAAAGAGATCTGCAAAGACGATAATGAGTGTGTTGATAAACAACTTGCTTCCTTTTTTCGTTATAAAATAGACTGATGATGAAGATGAGAATGATGATGATTATGATTATATACTGGCAGCATTTCTTTTTCGTCTTGATAAGTGGAAGAATGAGAAAGAAAAACGTTCCCATCTGGGTCGGATCATCATCATCTTTGCTTGTTGCTAGCACTTTACTAGTTTTTAGATATGGGGAATTGTAAGAAATTCATTAACTTTTCATATTTGCAAGAGGATGAATCGAGAGAAAATTGGAAACTTTCTCAAGTATGGGTATTATTACAATGTAGAATGAGTAAAATCATAATAATATGTTTCTATCATATTTTTTTATTCCCTCCCTCCCATCCTACAAAAAAATTCATTACATTACAAAATCATCACCCATGTCTACTTTACGTACACTAATCATAAACAAAATGTAAGGAGGCACATTTCAATTCCCATTTTCTATTTCATTCATCATTCTTACTTATCATTTCCAACTTTTCTTCAAGTAGATGTGCAGAACACACTACCTCTACCATTTAATCCGCTTAAAAGTGCCATCATTCGTCACGTTGACGTTTATATTTTCATCAAAGAGTATGGAAAGAGCATTATCGTTCCCATATCATTCATCTCGTGTCTCCTGAAGTAGAGCTTGTGGTGACTGCCACTACACAATTCCACAGCTTACCTCTTCCATATGAAATTACATACTTTACTAAGTAGAGAAAGCTATGCTTGCTAAAATTGTTTTGTCAGTCCGTCTGTCTATTCGTAAGCACGATTTCGCCCGACCCCAATAAAACTTGGTATGCTGATAGATATTCACTGCACCTAGTATAGGGTAAAATATATGACTGATATTGATCTAGTAGTATCCAAAAGCACACGAGCTCCATAAATGGCCAAAAAAATTATTTCATAGTTCGATAATGCGTGAAATCTGGATAATTTACACATACGATCAGGTCATAGTTCAGGGTCAAGATATGGAAAACGAATACTTTACAGACAATAAATTTCAGATTGTTGATCCGCAGGTGAGAGCCATTTTGAGTGTTGTTAGCAATTTTGAATGTATTAAAATTAGTCCTCAACTTTCTTAAAATACTTTCGCTACTTTGCTATAAACTGGTGGGTTTTGTTTATTCATTATGTAGAAAGGTAGATGTATTAATGATACGTATAACATGACATCCGCTCGATTATGAAGAGGATGATGCTGGTGATGATGACGATGATGATATGACAAGCTAAGAGACGATGACAAGTTACGGGAAACGAGAGAGCTTATACAACTACACCGGCAAGATTATATCACCACACCACCATCATCATCATCACACCAGTCTCCATGTCATGTTCATGTCTTTCATAATATTTAATGACAACAATAATAATAACTCAATAATCCGTAACTTATGAATGATGATAAGGGCGATATTTATGACGCTGGTGCTATCTACATACTACAAACTTGGAGAGGAGACAAAAGATACGAGTGCAGCAGATACCGTGCATAAAGTATTATAAAACATTATTCTTATTAAAACATTCATACTGAACGAAATGCTTTTTTCACCTCTTTTTGACAAATAACACAAGTGTGCTACAAACAAGAGGGCAACAACAATAACAATTTATCATTTCTTCAATTTTGCTCCTTCCCCTTGTCGTCAGGTAAAAGTAACCATACTACAACTGCATAATCATGTGACAAAAGAGTGGATGATATATATAATGGTGTACTTCACCTGCTACTTACGATAACATTATAATAATGCATTATATCAGAAAATGCTATAAGCTCATGTGGTATTAGACAATAAATACATACATATTTATGAGTACAAAGTCCAAAAATCAAATCAGGAGACATAAAAAGACGTAAAATTGGAATTTTTGAATAGTGACTACAGAAGTAAATATGCATGCATCACACAAAAAAGCGCACACGCTTGATCTCTGTACGTATATATTCTTCAGCTTTATCTATATACATACACAGATGCGCATTTTCTAATATTAATGATAAATGTGCATACGTAAAAGGTAACAAAACTCGATGAACTTTCCCTTCTTATTCATTCGTTTCCACTCCTTCTTCTTCTGCCCTTTCCTATTATTATTATTATTATTATTATTACGATATCAGCTATACTTGAATTCCCTTTATACCCACATACATATATCACCACCCTCTAGTAAAATTTTCATCTTATTCACCTGGAAAAAGATTCCTCCCTATTGTCCCCGTTATCATCATAGCTTCATGACCTTTAGAAAAGGGCAAAACGACTTTGGCAGTAGGAGGGAAACATTTTGCAAAAATATCATTCCCAGCATTATGAGTATAATACCGAGACGACTAGCATTTATTTCATCCATTTTTTTCGCTTTTTCTCTTGTGAATTAGTCTCTTTTCATCAGACCATCATCGTCATCATCATCATCATACAAGCTTCACAAAGAGATGGTAAAATATTCTTTTTATAATCATATCGTCATTCTACAGAAAAAATACCTGACGGCTGCCTCCTCCTGCCTATTTGTCCAACATTTCAAAATGCCACCAACAACAGCAGCAGCAGCAGTAGAAGCAAAAGTAAGTGCTTGGTAAGCACTGGCAGTCAGTCGCATTCAACTATTTTGCCATCACTTTGGATCGCAACACTTTTTAACACCTTTTCCCTAAACTTTCTCTGTCAACATGTCTGATGAATATAAAGGAGTGGAAGGAAAATATTACGAAGGTTCCCTGACTTTCCATGTCACTTTTCGAAAGGGATGTGTACCCTATTTGCCTATGTATACGTAGTTATGCAAACGCCATAACATATAGCATTGCTCACATTAAATTATCCCTTTAAAATATTATCTGCATATCAAAAAGTGTCACGAAAAGACCGTCATCATTCTGCGTTATGACGTGCACGTCTGTTCAATTCAACACTACTTGTCCGCCTATTCAATACACAGACAGACGTTGGGTTTTCTTCATTTTTATCTTTTACCATTATCCTACGCCTACTTATACCTATCTGCCACGTACTCAAATACAGATGGCTAAAAACAAATAATTTCATGGTGATGTTTTCATACTCAATATAACTTTAACTGTCTAAATATTTAACATGTGTCCCTGTTGGTATTTACACAAGTTTATCAACATAACATTTTTAACAAAATAAGAAGAATCAATCAGTCAAAGACAACCAGTCATCAGTACAGCGGCACAGAGCATGAAGTAAAAAATTAATGATAAATCACAGAAAGTCAAAGGGTGAAAGCGTCAACACATGCTTCTTGCACCGCACCCTTTGATCAAGTCCGATAAATTTTGTCATCACATGATGATTACTCATACATACATACATACATGCTGGATAAGAAACGAAAATTAACGAAATCGGAAATGAAGTCTTATACCGTACTAGATACGAATTATTACGTTCAGATGAATTTCGTCCCATGAGTTTGCCCGCAAAGAAATTTCCGCTGTTACACAGTTCCAGGCAAAAGCAGGATGGCTGGTTAATGAGCTACCGCGTCGAAAAAATCTATTTTGAAACTGCAAATCACGTAGAGACTCAAATCGGGTTCATTTCAGTGATACCATGTCTGGAGGCTCAGAGGGAGATCATTATCGTACAAACCTCATTCATTAGCAGCAACGCCAAGCCTTTCTGCACTATGACTTATTACAATTATTATCAAAAATTCGATTGCTCATCATGGCTTGCAAAATCTTACGACAGGATTAACTGTTGTACATCATCAGCCATACAATGTGTATACACGCTGAAATTCAGAGAAGGGCACCCAAGTTCTGTGTAACGCCTATAATATAATATTATATTCGTTTCATCGTTGTGATAATAATCCCCTGAACATGCAGACACATGAGAAACTTGTATTTTAGCACAAAACACGAGAACTACAAGACAAAAGTAATAGTAGTAGTGAGTCGAGAGGAAAATGCTAATTAGCAACGGACCAATTACGTTTTTTTCTCTCTCCGTAAAAAGGATAGCATGCAACTCCCAGGGGACATCAGTCCTTAAGAAAAAGCTACCAATGGAGGTAGTAGTAGTATTAGTATCTGCAGCAGAGTTGGTACAGCAACAACATTATCAACATCACTATTGCATTCATTTCATATTCCTTGTCGTCTGTCTAGTAGCAGAGCATTACGCAACAACTTTTAGCAGCATGAGTTGAGTAATATCAGCGCTCTAAATAAATAAACAGACGAAGACAACACGACCTTTTTTCTTGCCTTTTTCTTTCTCATGAATATGAATGACTCACTAAATTTACATCACGCTGTAAAAAGGTTTCCTTTTCCCAATATTCATGATGACGACGACGACGATGATACTGATGCTCAACTAAAGTTTTTCTGGAGATGCTAATGGCATTAGAGGAAAGTCAAACCTTACTTTTCCACTTATTTCATCTCTTTAAAGTTTTCTCTTTTAGTTTACTTCTCTTTAGTTTCTCCTGCTGATGCTGCTGCTAACCATTCTACCATCACTATACATGATCTCAACCAGAAACACCGACTTGTTTGTGTGCCTGTTGAAATGGGAATTGTAAAGAGGAGGTTGCTTGCACACTGCCACAAAGGAAAGGGACAACAACTGTCTTAGCATACCACCAAGTATCATCTATCCAAACGGCATAAATGCTCTCAACATGACCCATTATCCACCTAAACACTGTTCTATCTCTCTTTACACCACTCGAACTCATCATGATAATGATAATAATAATGAATACGAGATAATACTTTAATTCGCTTCAAGAAAAGTTCCAGAAATAGTATAACGTCTAGTTAATTACAGTTTTTGCTTTAAGCTTCTCATTATTGCACTCATCAATAAAAGTACACACTACAAAAATATTTCGGCATGTTATTATTATAAACATACTTCCTTAGTTGCCTGTCTTTTCCTGTGAAAATGTGCAAAATAAAAGTAGTAGCAGGAGACAATTGTGGGTTTTAAGCTCGACAAATGTCAATAGTCCTTCGCTTTGTCTTTCTACTCACTACCTGTAATTTATGAAACGGAAAAAACTAGCCCATTGATTCCCTCTTTCTGATAGTAGCACTTATATTTAAACACTAAGCACCACTGTACTATTCCGCTGCTACTGCGACCATATCATCATCAGTTTTCCAATACTGCAATAGGAACAACACAACAAAAATACAAACCTCTATGAGCATATGAATTTGCCGACTTTTTTTTTCTGTTTTACTAAAAGTATAGTATACATATACTTTAACCAGTATTAATAATGCATGTGTTCTATATATAAATAATAGACACTCATCCAGTTTTAACGACACCCGAATAGTATTGATGTGTGTGCAGGTACGTGCATTTGACATCGCCAGCACCACTGCCGACATAGTTCCATTGGCTGATGCAACAAGGTGATTACGCTAAGGAGCAGCAGTGGCAACAACGACAAAAAATGTACTACATAAACCTATCTACTATCTAAAAGTAATAACTCTCATCCATCTCATCTACCTTTTTCCTTTCGTTTCCCATAAAAAATGTTATTCACTCTCTGAATCCAGCCCTAACGCCAGCCCAACCATCGCCACCATCTCTCTCCCTCTCCCCCCACTAACAACAACTATAAGTCTCTCTGCTTGGGCTGCCGGTTCTTCCGCCACTGTTCTTTTTTCGCTCCAATAGATACACCTAAAGGAGATAATCATTTATCTTCTCGTCCGCTCCACTACCTAAGACAGAAGAAGAAAAAGGCGTGCATACAACCATTTATATATGGAGTCTCAAACACTCTCTTTCCTCTTCTTTTTACTATCTCTCACTTTCTAACTTCGAATAAGTCAAGCTAGTTGTTATATTGCTAAACAATACTGTTGGAATGAATGCCACATACATACATGTAAATATGTACATCCCTGAGTAGGTACTGCTACTAACACTAAAACTGATATCAATTCAATTCATGCATGTTGCACAGGTATGTGAGCTTGTTCATCTCAGGAATCCATTAAGATTACTGGTTATCCCAGGTCCTACATATTCCAACGCTGAAACTACCATCACCATCGTCGTCACCATTAAATTTCTTCCCTGTAGAAATACTCTTTATTAAAGCCACAATTACATGTTTAACCGACACTGTATATATATAGCCTGCTTACGTATGTATATATTTTAGTATACTAGAAAGAAAATCCACTTGCTCTTTGTAAGACGTACGTACACATACTCACGATTTTTTTTCTTGGCAACAAAGAGACCATATTGTTAGGAAAAAGGAGCACATAGTGGGCAACAACGGGCACAGTCATACACGAATGAAATTTGCTTGAAATGACCGATCATCCTTTATAGCATTTCTGCAGACTTTTTCTTCCCCAATTTATTTAACTATGGCTGACTCCAATCCTATTTGCATCCTCGTTATTTTTTCGTCTTATAACAATATTATTATTTTCGAGTAATAATAATAGTAATAACGGGAGAAAAGAAGACAATCACCGCCACACCCATTCACAATGAACATATATAGCGTTCATATTAACAAGAACAAATACAATATCCTTCAAAACCCAAAATAGTATGTGCTTATGTACACTATTTTTCTGCAGACAAAAAAACAACGGTATACTCCAATTCCAAGTCTACCCTAATCTAGTTTGTTTTCTCATGAGTTACTCGAGGAAAGTCAAGCAAAATCCGAAAAAGGAGGAGGGGAGGAGAAGAGAGCCATTTCAAATACTTTCCTGTCAATAATAAATAAATCATGCAATAGGACGGACGAATGGACGGAAAGACCAAACTCCCATCCATCTACGTAGACAAGTCGACTTTTGGACTGAATAATATTATGGTCCATTAGATTTGCTACAATAAATGACATCATGCAACATGCCTACTCAAAAAAGACCACACAATGTAACTAGGAAAAATCTACTGTAATGAATTTTGATAAAAAAGGCAGCCTGACTGAACTTCCTCGAGTTTTTCTCTACTATATCTACAAACTAGCTGCCCATACTACTTTCATTGGGATTTCACCAAAAAATTTATGGATGCTGGCATAACGGCTGTTTTTATACACTCTCGTTCGAATTTGCCTACATTTTGCTACAGCGGTATACAACATCAACCAATACAAATATAGGGCGTGTGCATGCAAGGATAAAATAAATCAGAGAGAGAGAAATTAGCACGTAATCTGTGTTCAATGTTTGCCCCATCAGTAATAAAAACATTGTTGTTAGCCGTAGTTTTTTTTTGCAAAAAAGACGGATTCAACGTAAAAATAACAGTGGGAAAATTAACATTGTACCATCATTTGTCCTATTTTAATGCTCATCATCAGCAACAGCACAGTAAACACTGCCATTATTCAAATTCTATTTAATTTAATACAAACAAACAACAAACAGGCTTTTAGTGCATTCGAGCTAGAGAGATGCACACCACATACAGAGAGTGAGATTTCATTACGACATTTATAATAAAAATTCACAAGGAAAAAAAAGTAGAAGTGGGCCAACAACATCACGGCGTTTGTTCGACTTTCACCTAACTGCATGTCACCGATCATGAAAAGAAAAGTGCTCCATGAATATCACATGAATTTACATGAGAGCAACTGAAGTGGCAGTCGTTGGTTGTTGTCCCTATTCCCAAACACATTACAGAAGGTGGGACAACAAAGTTGCAAATGGAGAGAAAAGTCATACATGGATGTATACCTATACAATAGAATGGAGAGAGAGAGAGAAAGAGTTTTTTTCCAGATGCGGTAACAGTTCGAAGGGAACCCTTTCTTCCTTTCTCTTGGGAATTGTTCTTTGTTGTTTCATTTACCACTACTGATCATCATCACTACAATGGTCAGAGCAATGAAGTATAATAGTATCATGGAGAAAGAAAGCACAGGAAGGAAGCTAGAGGCCAACATCATTCCTATGAAATGGAATCATTTAATAATATCAAATGTCAAAGCACTAGCGCCAACTATAATGCAGACCTTTGTGACGAGGAACAAGTGTGCTAGTACTGTGTGACGTCTCTCCTGGAATTTATTAAGTACTATGACACTCTGCTTCAGTTGCATACTCTACAATATCATCATCATCATGTGTGTACAGAGTGTGGGTTGTTGAAATGAAGAGAGGTATCGGTTTCTGTTTAGTACAACATTATAATTTACCCCAAACTTAAAACAAAGCTATTATCTGCAACGGCCGCATACCAAAGTTTTTTGCAACTTTATTTTTTATTTTTGCTAAATTCTGGTATACGGTGGAATAGTTAGTTGCATATTCCAAAATTTATAGAAGATCACTTTACCTAGCGCATAGGGAGAGAGAGTAAGGAGTTGTTTTTTGTTTGCACAGTTTGTACACCACATACACCACAGAGCTATCAGTGGTGGTTGTAGCAAAGAAATAACAAGTAATGTGTCCTCTCCCCATGACGTCTATTATTAAATTAAGTTAAAATACGATAACTATTATTACGTATCTGGATGAAATGATAAGGCAAGTATTCATTCAGTCTTTTTTGCACGATGATACAATTGTCTGTCTGTCTGTCTGTTCAGCATTGATATTGATATTGACGCATTGGTAGATTTCATTCAAATTTTGAATTGCAAAATTTATTTTCAGCTAAATAATTGAAAGGTTGTCGTTGTTAAAACCCGTAAAAATTTACGAGATAAACAGCAAAAAAATCTGCAGCATCTTTTCATAGTTTTCATACTCAACAAAAAGAAAAGTCAAAACTTACAACTGGGTCGCACCACAAAAAATGCATTCATTACCTAACCTTGATCGCTTTGCAACCTGAATATTTATCAAAATCATGTAATAAAATTTTAGTATTAAAAAATATCTTTCAACTTACTCTCAAAACTTGCCAGTCGTACTCGCGGAACGCCATCTGTAACATCTCCTCCGCCAGCGGGGTTCGGGGTGCTCCCAGGCATATTATTCAACTGGATAATATCATTTTGGTGCTTCTTCTTGTCGCTCCCACCGTTCTTCTGACTCATCTGACTTGTTGATAAATAACCAGTAGTTGCTGATACAGAAAGGAGCTGGCGACAAAAACATAATAATACTTTAAATTTCGAACACAACTTCATCAAAGGACAAACGAATGCAATGCTTTATTGCTTGAAGCTTTTTCAATAAATTTATGCTAGCCTGTCCTTCTCTTCTTATTAAAACATACCCTATTAATACGTTGCATAGTAATACATTGTATAGAATTTCGAATTAATTATAGCGTATGAATCAAGGAACGCCTAAAACATTATTCATTAATAATTAATGAAGCAGCTAAGCAGCATAAATACACAAGCTTACAAACTATGTAAGAACCAAGTACAATATCTGTTATCACAAAATTTGCAAATTACAATACAGAACATTCAGTCAACGTAACAGCAAGCAATTTATTCTCATCTCATGCTTCCACGATCACTCTAAAACTATTCATTTTACAATTAGCCACTTACAGAAACGTGTCAGCAACTGAACATGCGACATGGCACACATCATTTGTTCAATTGTGCCGCTAGTTACATTGCATTGTTCAGTTGTGACTTCTGTGGAAACGAATATAAATATTATAGGTACTCTGTGGTTTCATTGTTCCAAAAATGGCTTTCACTTTGGGTACTCTGCGAAAACAAACAAAAAGGACTGCCTGTCTAGTAGGAAATCAGAGGAGAAAGCAGAAGAGTCAATATTACAATGTGACTCGCTAACAGCAGGAGACTGTCCAAACTATCCTGAACCAAAAAAAAACGCTGAACTACGAAATTTGAGTTAACGGAGGAAATGTCAGACGCTTCCAGTGAGACTTGCTGCTTCTTCCACGCCATGCCATTTATGTAATATGTAGGCAAGAATAAATTGCCAATGGCATTGCACTACTACTATGTACATAGCCAACACAAAAAACGTATATTTTTTGTTGTTATTATTGGTTGACATTCGACACCACTATCCCACACAGTCAGTACACACAAAGTACTTATATTTACTTACCACCTATAATAATACACCGGTTAACTACTACTTCTGCTACTACTACTACTACTCTTCGTTTCCAGTGGGTAGCACGCACACCGGCCGACATTCAATCTAACCATTAAACAACCACCAAACAAACCAATTCACTACTAACAAAAAAGGAGAAAAAAATTTAATGCAATACAATAATACTAACTAAATACTACACGAAAGAGGTATGCTGGTATGCAGTTTATTCCAAGTGAGTAAGCCATTCGCCTTTTCCTTCTTGTTAGCATGTTACTAACTATTTTTATAGCTGTTTTTCTTGCAGCTCTCTATAATCGCAGCATAGTAAGTGGGACTGATGACTACTAATGGTATGTAGTACAAGGAGCAAGGATAGTTTTATATTATGTAGCTTCATAATTTCATCGGTTTCCGATATGTATAGAAAAAAGCACTTACTTGTCCATTATTACTGCATGTTACTTCAACAAACCGACGAACGACGGCCCTAAAAGCAAAATGTACATTTTTGGAACAGGTACCACACTAACGTCTTTTAGCATACATGTAAAAGCCTTTATCATAGACACACAACAACAACAATAGAGCCAACTGCATTAAATTGCCAAAATTAATTCTCTTTTCCTGTTGTTCTAACTGTCTTTTCAATCACCATCAGACCAGTAGCAACTGCAGCACACAACCTTTAGCCCATCTTGAAGATGATACTTTGGGAAAAAAATAAATGCGCACAGTTGTGCGATATTTGAAACTCTCTTGTATTTGAAAATGGAGGAGGAAATTACACGGCACATTTGTCTCTCTACACGTGTACTCTACAGTACAATTAACTACTTTGTTTTCCTCACTTTCAAATGCCTAACAAAACATGGGAAACACATCTTTCAATTAACCACTTCACTGTCTACTCACATGGGTCCCATTAGATCTTCTTGAATTACCTGATTTCATAGTGAACACGATATTTTTTCCATGAACAGAGTGTGTAGTTAGCTAGGCTAATTGAAAAGCGCTGTTACGTGAAGATACAATATAACAGCTAGTAGCCAGTGCTCTTTGAAAATTGAAGAAAACAATGCTGCGGTAAATTTTTTAGCATGCCAATAATGTACCGTGTTCCCAGGATTAATTTTTTTGTCAGGGAATGTTACACATATCAAGCTACAATTTATTTATGTGTGCTTGAACTACTTCTGCTGACATGTCTGGAAAAAAGCTAAAACAGTTACCTTCTAATATAAAACAAAAATTTATTGCATTTATGATCACTCATTACCCCGTTCTACCGCCAATGGCTACTCATCATTATTCAATTATTTCCCAGTGGAATAGAATAACATGTCACCGTAAACATACATTAGGTTTATTTTATGCCAAGACACGCCACATTTATTATTATTGATTATGGAATTATTGAAAAAAGAAGAACGAAATGCTACTGCTTATTATTGATAATGCTTGCAAAAAGCCTGATTCAATCGAAACGAAACAGTAAATGTCAAAATGTTATCGAGATTACTTGGCTTTGTGCATGCATTTGTTACTGGTCACATCCAGTAAAAATAAAAGACATATATATGCATAATAATATGTATGTCCATCCGCTCAAATGATGACGATAGTCGATGACGCTAAAACAAACCAACAGACTGACAAAAGAGAGCAGCGGGCGGGGAAGCGAGTATTGTGATTGTTTTCAAATTGCTTTTGATAATGGGTCATTTGCAATGCACAATAATAATATTTGCAAATCTATCAGATAGACAACGATAAGATATACATACATACATACACAAGGGGTCCTTTTGAAGTAATTCTCTTAAGCATATACTACAAGGAGAACGGTTCCAAGGTCAATTCAGACCAAACCATGATGATGACTACTATCATCATTATTACTCTATCTACAACGCTTCTATTTGTATATGTAGACACGTATTAAATTTGCAATCATAACTAAAATAAGCGACATATCCACAAATAAAATAAAATAATGACAGTTTTTCCTGTCAGTGCTCACTGATATAGGTGTATAAATGCGCAATACTGCTGAATGCCTTCATCATACAATAACAACTATTTCTGTCGTCACCACTTCCAGCGTTACACAGTACTAATAGCGATATAGCAAACCCGGCTTTTGAGAAGAGCAGTGGTATGCAAAAGCAAAAAAAACTTTCAAATAAATAGACGGTTTGAATCACTACTGTCATGGTGATGATAGTGATAGCTCATGAATACTTCATACATTCATATTGAACAATAGAGCAGCAGGACTACTACTACTACTACTACTGTATAAATTTCCAGACTATATTGCACAGATATAAACCAAGAATGGAGGAAATGCGGTACTTTCGTTGTCCACTCTTAATTTTTCTTTTCCGATACATACATATTCATAGTATGCTCAAAACCGCTATCCTCTCTCATACACACACAGGAGCAGTAGTCTAGCACAAAAAAGTGTGCATGGTATCAGAATATTCATACATTTTTGCTGACCATCCTTCTCGTCTTTTGTATAAAAAAATGACAAAAGGAAGTTGCTCCAGATATTTCTATTATTTTCTCAAGTAATGTATAAAACAAGAGGATAACAAAAGGAGTTACCACCACCACCTGCAGCATTTTCTTTTCTTCTTGCTATAAAAACATGCCCAGAGTAGATAGTGGAGTGGTAGTAAGTGAACATAATGTGTATTTGTTTAAGCTATGTGCATGGTCACCCTCTACAACTATCCCCACAACTTACACAATCAACGTAAAGTGTTGGTGTTGTATAGTAGTACTACTGCTAGTAGTAGTAGTAGTAGTGAATGTCAAAAAAACAGTATATGGATCAGTCAGTCAAAGACCAAAAGCCCCGCTGCCAATATTGTGTTGTAATAAAACCATCAAATAATGCATGTAATCGGTTATAATACATTCACGGACTTACTGAAAGCTGATATATATAGGGCAAATAAAATTATAATTATAAACCAATGTTCCCCATCTACATCCTACCCCACGACATTACATGGGAGGAGAGCAATATGTAATAAATATACTTGATCTCGTTTACACAAAACTGGTCAAAACACGTGGCGCTTATTCCTTCATTCTGTTGTTTCTCACTCGTGCCGTGCAATAGGTATGTGAGGTATATATACACACAGTGCAAAAATGCTGACAGATTAGCAGTGCAGCCAGGTTGACAGATGAAATTGGTAGAAAAAAATAATAAAAATGAATTGTAGGTCTGCTGCTAGCGGAATTTTATGAAGCCATTTTTAATTAGTTAATTTTGACTTGTCCTTGTAATGCATTGTATTTTAATTGGTACAATCTTTAATTAGTTACGGATACTTTGATGAGCCAGAATAATATGTAGGTACGTCAGTAAAAGTATTTAAAAACAAAAATAAGTACCTGTGGTATGTTGATGATGATACGTGATATATTCAAGAATGAATTACAGTGTTGTTGTACTTTTTAAGTTCCCTTAAGGCTGTTGATGATGTGTTTGGTATATTATTTCTTGTAAGCAAAATTTATAGCCTCTACTTTTTATGTGGTATTATAGCGACGAGGCACAATAAGGTTTACACAATTCGTCATTACGTGTTTGCAGGAAAATGCAGCAAACCGTATGATTTCTCACTTGGATTATTTATTTTAATATGAAAAATGTATTTGTCAACAAATGAACCGCAAATCAAATACATAAATTCCAAAAAAGTAATCTTCTCTCTTTCATTTCAAAATTAATAATCAGTTTTCTCCTAAAAGCAGCAGCTTGAACAGGAAAGGAGAGAAAAAATGGCTGAACTTTTATAAATACATATGTAACAGTACAGTTATTTTCAGATTTTGTTATAGAACCAACCTCACCACTATCTCAAAACCAACACCAGCATTGTAATAGTTGTTAGGAAGTTCATTGAAATACGAGTTGGCCATATTAACCGTAAACCGCACTGTTTCTTAGTAGCAGCACCGCTACTGCTTGCACGAACACACGTCACCGTAACAAAGTGAAAACTAAATTAATTTCCGTTTTTTATCTTCTTTTATGATATAATGGTTTATTCCACTAATAGGTAATTAACAAGATGAAAGGATCTTTCTTAGCGGATAGTATATTAAAACGTGCGGTCTCTTTCCTCGGTGGAAAAAAAGATGAAGAAAAAACTCGTCGTTTCAGATAACTTTGACTTTACTCAGTCTTCCTCATCTTCTTCCATCATTTCTTACGTGTGGGGCAAAATGAAACTACATAGATCATTTTTTTGTTCCGTATACAAACTTACTAATTTCTGGTACCGGGGCACATTACCTTATCGCATTTGTCATGCATCCATAAACTTTCAGCTTTCTTCTTGTTATACTTCAGTAGTCTCACTCTTTACTTGACAATAATCATGAATACGTGGAAAAAAAATCAAACTTTTTCTTTTGTCGGTCTTAATTTTTTTCTTTTACTTCCCCAGAAACGCTTGCTTTTTCTTCTATCGCTAATTTTTGTGCCCAGTTAAAGTTTACTTCCACGAATAAGTTATTAACATGACTATTTCGTTCACTTTGTAGAATATAATTTTTTCTCTTTTTCTCCATACGAAACTTTATTCCTGAATATTAAAATAATACTGAAAGTCTACCAGGTACTCTCTTGAACAATGTCTCTTTTGATTTGACTCGTCAACTTGCATACAGCAAATGTTTCTATTATGACAAAAGTGAATCATTGCAAGTAATCAACCGGAACACTAAACAGAGAAAAACCTCTAAACCAAACAGTCAACGATCAGAAATAGAAACCATCACGTGCGTCTATTCGAAATAAAAAATATACACGTATTCATTTCCAAGAAAAAGCAACAATTTCCCTTTAAAAATCACTTTTGCAACAAATAGTAAAGCTTACATATACTTTGTAATGTAAGTAGAAAACCTAAACGTTTTTACTGTTGTTTCTCGTGTTCTCACAGGCTCACGTCTCCCTCCTCAACTCACTCAACTCGGACTATTTCTCTGGTGTGGACGTGCACCACAACTAATACCTGAGAGTCTCAGTCTGAAACCAAACCGAAGCAGCCAGCTCACCAAGTTCTCTTCTTCCTCACTTGCTCTGCTCAAAGACCTGGTTTAGGGTTTTTTTCGCTCTTTTTACTCCTTTTCTCATATACCCACCCGACCACCCGCTCGAAGGAGTGATACTTACTTGCTTAATTTTTTCTTTGCTTTTCCAAAGAAAAAACCCCCCTTTTCAACCAATTCCTATTCTGTTTCTTGATCATCATCGTGATGACCATCGCACTTTCAAAATACGCATAGCCTTTTACTTTATGACCCGATCCATTCCTCGCTGTTATTATTTTATGAAAACAACGCAAAGAAAAGCATACATTTTTTTCTGCCAGCAAAAAACAACTGCTATATGACTTATTACTGTAAGGTTTTTTCTCCTCAAAACAGGCAAAATGGAAAAGAGGAAGAAGAAGAAAATTGTGTAAATCCTTTCTTTTCAATCTGTTTCCCAGTCTAAAGCTGCTTCCTACTATACTATTATTTTATTCTCTGTTGCAGTGTATTTCCATATTACTTTTCCGTTCTTTTTTATTTCCTTTTCCGACCAGTCTTACCTAACCCTGCAGCCCAATGAAATTAACTCGGCCCGTCTGCTCTTTCTTTCCTTTTCTTTTTTTTCTTTGGAAAGCAACAGGGGATTTTCGATTAAAAACAACAAACAGAACAGGGAAGCTCAGATAAAAAAGACCATGCCACCGCCACCATTTAAGACTACACAATGTTGTACGAAAAACAAGCAACCTGCTTTTCTCGTCTCTTCTTTTTCCTCACTGACAATAAAAACAATTTAAGTAAGTAATACTGATTGCCACACTACCACCGCCACCGCCGCCACTACTATTACTTTTGGCTGCTGAGCTAGGAAACGTGTAAGAGGAAAAGTATAGAAACATTATTAAAGCAACAAATAAAAAGAGAGCTGGATTGAGAGAAAAAAAACAAGTTGTCTCAATTCTCTTTTTTCCTTGCTCATTTCTTTTGTACTTTTTGCTGGCTTACAACAACTACCATCACCGCGCACCACACACCACCATCACGATCACAACTGCAATCAAAGAGAATGAGCATGAATGAATGAGAGAAAAAGTAGGAAGCGAGAAGGCAAGGGAAAAAACTAATTTTTGCTACTTTGTCCTTTCCCTTCGTTTTGGCAGCACACAAATACTCTTTGGTTGTTTAATAAGAAAAAAAAGCATTGACACTTTATGCTTTTACTCTTTCCTCTTTTTGTAAAATTCCTGTGCTTTTTTACTTTGTTTTGGACAAAAACGAATAAACTTGACTCATTCTTTTAGAGCGTAAGTCCAGTATTCAACAATTTTACTGTAAGTAAAGAGAGAAAAAATTACATTTGCTTTCTTCTCCGTCTTCTTAGCACGAAACAGTCATTTCATTCGCCTATATGCACGTATTCGAGTAAACATACTTAGCATCATACGTCAGTTGTTATGTCTTTGATATGAAGTTGCATGGAAAATGAAAAATATGAATAAACGTATAAAAACAATAAACTTAAAGAGAAAATGAGAAGGATAAAGTAGCAGAGTAGTAGTATTACTGTTTGGACTGGCAAAGAAATGTAAGGAAGAGCTCGAACAGATATTAAGAACGATGGATACTATCCAGACCAAAACGACACACTATAAAAGGAATGCTACTACTATTGCTAATGGTAATGCGTTTTCATGGGAAATTCAGTGTAGTTCCCTTGGCCCAGTAAATATACAATAATAAATGTATATATACATATATATGCAAACTTGGGCTCGAAGAAACATAGGGGAAATGGATTATATAATTTTTATTGTAGCACAGGCATTACTAGACCACTCATTTGCGGATATGTTCATTACAAGAAGGTTAAAGGTGGGTTATTCTTTAAAATTAAGCCATATGACTTTAATAATATTTTATCCAGCACAGGGTCCATAACTTTTTACAGTTATGAAATATTATTATGCGTGAACATAAAGCGCAATAAAAACTGAATATATTGTGTACCGTCAAAAACATTTAATAGCAAAACTGCAAGTTGGTAGAACTCTGAGCTTGGTTCAAGTTGTAAATGCTGCGAAAACAAAGTTTAGACGAAGATAAAGCGGGAAAAGAGAAAGTGAGCAAGATCAATGGAGAAAGTAAAGTAGAAAAAGTACTTTTCGTCTGTAAACTTGGTTTTGGCCTCGTCCAGGAATAAATAAAAAATACATTTATATCATACCATAAGAATGCGCGAGTGCGAATTTTTATTTACCCAAAAAAAGGAGAATGAATGCACGCGTTTTATTACGAAAATTCGCCATTATATTGTGAATACCATGCATTATAAAATAATGTTAGCGTATGAAAGCACAAAGTAAATACGTAGTATCATTATTTCACATGTACGTATGTATCTCTAGGTAGGTAGATACATACTAGGGGATTACTGAGAATTTTCCAGTGCAATACTTATTGCGTCGACAGTCGACCCACAGCCGAAACCAAATATTCAACTTTAAGACAAGTCGCACATGGAATACACGGCAAAATCGAGACAAAGATAAGTGAAAGCAAGGGAAGCTAAAAGGCATCCCTCCCTATCATCATTATCGTCGTCTACACTCCATCCGACTACTTCTACACAGCCACATTTCTTTGCTATTTTTTACTACTTATTTCCTTTCCACTTATTTCCTATCCTCTCTCTTTTTATTCACCCGCCTTTTACATCCATCCCAGGGATCCGAAAAAGGAAAAGCAAAGTGCGAGCACGAGCAAGCTGCCAGCCAGCAACCCAACCAAGCCAATATTATTATTATTATCATCTTTATATAATCCTCGTTTCTCGTCTCTGTGTGTGTATATATTTGTGAATGTGTGTGGAATAACACAATAATTCCATTTTTGGATTTTTTCATCCTCTACTCCCTCGGCGTTGTCTCTTTACTTCCTGCCCATCTAGCCTTCAATACACGCTAACTACTACATACATGCATATAAAACGCTGCAATGTCCCAAAGTCTATACAATAAATACAACTTTTTATCTTATAACAAATCCAGCTAATAACTATGCACATATTCAATCCATGCAAACAAACAGAAACAGCGAGACTGCCAACATTTGCAAGTTTACTGATTCTCTATTAGTTTTTGATCCTCAAATACTCAATCATTGGAGAAAACAAGACGTACGTGTGTGTAGGAAACGAAAGATACGTATACAAAGATACGCAAAAAAATTTGTACTGGTGTGAAGCATTTTGGTAGATGAGAGATGGACCATGACGATACCCATGACGAGACCCATGAAGATAACCCGTGTTCCTTTCTAAACGAAAAAGCATAATACCATCATTTTTTTCATCTGCTTATAATGCATGCGTTTCTGAGCTATTAAAATATAGTAAAATGCATTTGATATACTAGTAATAGTATAAAATATAGTAAAAGTAGTGTAAGCTCGCCATGGTCATCGTGATGATGTATAACAGAACTTTTGAACCAAGCATACTGGCTGTTGCTTTCACGACTAATTTTGAACGTTATTTTCTATTGAATACGTTTGGAAAAGTACTGGTATATAAAAGTTTGCAGCACTAAATATATATGATATAATAAAATGAGGAACTCAAAGTTGAAAATCTTCAAGCAAAAAAAACACGAGAAAAAATATAAATACCTACGTTTTAATTTTTGCGCATACTTGTGTCCATATCAAAATGAAATATCAAATGAACTTGTTGAAATCTTAGTCCTTTCATCATTTCCCAATTCCCCTGATTAGACTTGTTTATATTTTCACCCCTCCTATTTGTTTGCTACTCCACATTGTAAATTTTTCATGAAAAAGGAGCTTACAAAAGCCGTAGTAAATATGTCTATGTATGTCTGTGTATACGAATATTTCGTACATTAGAATACTGTATATACCGACCATGTGTATCTGGTATTATGTATATATATATATACATAATCAGTCAAAGAAATGTTCAAACTCATGCAACTCCTAGTCAAACTTTATCTCATAACTATTTAATGGGTTGCTATATAACAATATATCCGGTATCTTTCTCTATTTCAGAGAAATCTGTTCCTCCAGTTGAACAGAATGAGAATAAAGTCAAGTGGTGGTGCTTTTTCTTTTCAAAGAAACATTTCTCTGTAAAAATAACCGTTGCCGTTATACAAGTACTCACTTTTTTTACCCCATTCCTGTTTCCGAAATAAAAATCATCAGTCCATACATATTAGAAAAGTTCTGATAGTTGAAAAAATAAGGTCCTTGAGCAGTTCTACATTTCTGCCTTCTAAAAAAATATAAAGGTGTTCCTACCGGAAAAATTTCTCGGTTTGACTAAAATGCCCGGTTTTAATTTTTTCTATATAAAAGCATACTTTTAAAAATTTTAATGCAAAATACCGATTTAAAACATGGATTCATATCAAAAGTTTTAAATAGTTTTGTTTTATTACTGTTTGTCAATTTTGAAAAAATAAGGAAGAAAGCACTCTGCTTATGTCTCTGAGGTCGATACTCGGGACATCCCTAGAAAAGAATTTCATTTTATTTTCCGCCCGTACAGATATTTTCCCATCTACCTTTTCCTTTCAGCAACAACGGTAAAGACGACAACTGTGCTTCAAAAGTAGAACGACAAGTAAAGCCCATGCATATGTGCTCCCTTACTTACTTCAATAACAACTTGCACAACCGTCTCACTGAATAAATACATACTGCGTAGAAAAAAGCCGAAGACTACTTGGCAAACTTGAAGATTAAAAAGATGTGGCGGCTCTTTTATATTTTCTCCATCATCCTATTTCCCTTTCGACATAGGTAAATATTCAATTTAAACTTGCTTCTATACATATCTACAGAGGTATGTCGAAACACTAACAATGACACTGCCACGAAAGGGAAAAGCATAGTTGTGCATAGCGCAACCGTAACAGGTATACATCTTATGAAAGAGGCTCAAAGAAAAGGAATATATAAATGTCAGAAAAGTTTCAACGTTCGGTTCCAGTTCATTATGTTCAGTGACAGCCGACATCCCTGATGCTAAATATTTGATAGTATAAAATTAAACTTCTAGTCAAAGAAGGAAAAAAAATACTGACAGCAAACTGTTAGCAGTTTCATTTGTACACAGCGCTCTACTAGACTTTCGACGGAGTTTTTTGAACATTTTTAATTTTCAACGGTTGTTCTGGCCAATTACGCAAGATAAGCTAGAAGATTCAGTCAGAGTAAATCAAGCATAATATTATGTAGTTCGTGCCCATGTAATAACGCAAAGGGGTGGAGCGAGTTTTCTTTGCATGTACCAGCTGCAATGCGATTACATATTCAATTCGCTGATACAAGCTTTTGCTGCTCACATTGAAAACAAATATCGGGTTAAATATTCACTTTAAGTTTTTCTTTGCAAAATAAGAACAAGAGTTATTTTTAAATAACAAGCTACTGGCAACGGTTTATTCATCCATGAGCATAAAAGTGGCAATTGTCCTTGATGTCCGTCGGTTCTTGTTAACAGTCATTAAAATGAAATAATGCAGGACTATTATGCATCTTATTAAATATATCGATACGCGTACCCTAGCTTACATTCTCCAACTTAAACACCCTAGTACGGAGCACAAAAAGTACAAAAAATACGCTGGTCCGTTATAAAAGAATGTAAGACCACACAGTGTTTGAAATGGTTTTTTTTAAATACGGGACGACTCATTGACCATGGAGTGCTGCGGAAAAAAGTACAGAATGAAGAATAAATAATGACCAGAGTGCGTATAAAAAGAATGCGTAGCTTCTTTGAAAGCTGTAGAAAATACTGCTGTTTGACAGTCGTATGTATATAGCACAAACAAACATAATCTTGTATAATATTCTTTTCCATTGCCACTTAAAAGGCCACTCGTACACAAGTACAATTTGTATAGATTCTATTTAGACGGATGAAAGGGAGCGGAGATGGAAAGAGAGAAAGCGCGATATTATACATAAATCATTCATTTCATTTCACTCATTTGCTACCGCTTTCACTCTCTTTGAAATGATCCTCCATCTCCATCTACATTATTCATTCATACCATTCAGTCACTCGTCCAGTCATCAAAGCATAATTTAATGCGACTAAAGTACCATTACCATCTTTTCTTGCCTTCATCTCAATAATTGTGAAGAAAAAACATCTGCAATCTCATTTTCCCAGCGGAAATGAGCTTGAATAATGAAACTCTTCCTCATACTTTTACAACTATGCAAACATTCAAAATGTTCTATCCAAGTTTGCATGCATTACATTTACTACCACCATAAGAAGATTTTGTGGGGTAAAGTGGAACATGAAAAGTAGATTTTATATCGTTCCTGACCGCTATACATGAAAGTAGTCGTAATGAATGAATGCCATCATAACACTATTTGATGTTGGCGTTATCCTTCCAGATTCTTAATATTTTTACTACTACTACTGCTGCTTCTACTGACTGACTATACGAGTTGATCAGAAATAAATATTACCTATGTAGATATGTAATTTTATCTCGTTGTTAATGAACGCTCCCAAATCTTTTTTTCGTTGCATACATACAATCGCAAGGACAGAGAAGATTTTCATCCGAGTACGACTGGTGTCATAAAAGTGCTGTAAAATTTAACCACCGGGATTAGAACGAGAAACGGAAGTAAGAAAGGGATAAAAAGAGACATCAACAGCAGGATCGGCGATACTACTGGAGGCATTTGAATTCTAACAAGGCAATCTCAATTCGAAATCTTTACCTACAATAGAATACACTGAGAGAGCGCAAGAAACAGGAAGATGCTAAAAAAGTCGTCAACAACAACATGGTATCCCATTTAACAAAAAAATGCTAAATTACTTTTTTTTACTACAAATGTCATATGAAAAATAAAATGTATCATCATAATACTGTGTTTCTGATATTAGATGATATAAATAATACATGATTAAACCTACCTACATCATGAATTACGAACATACATGTACTTTTTCGGCATGATTTCACAGTTTCTGTTGTTATTATTGCAGTACAGTACAGCTGACAGCTACTACTACAATGTTCCTACAAATTCAACGTTACAACAATAATAATAATCATTATCATCATCATTGTTCATCCTACATCCGCAGCCGGCACATAATTATAATAAATAAATGAAACGGAAAAGAGAAATTGAGATTTTTTTCCCGTGTAAAGAACAAAAGACAAAGTAGGAGCAACATAAGGGATTTTAATGATAATAATATAAAACCCATTACGCAACTTAAAACATACATTGCCGATTCCGTTCAGGGGAAAAGTACCTAGTTGTAGTCAGCGGTGGGATTTATGAGGTGTAACAATGCAATAAAAAACGAAGTAGCGTAGTACTGCGCTGAAGTAGCACTAGTCATCGTCCTGGATAAAATGCTTGCTTGTTCATCGTCCTGTGCGGAAGATGAAACTGCTTTTCAGCATTCCAATAATGTGTAGCGTTACGTGTTTTAGCTTAGCTTTGCTAAATATATATATATGAACGTAAATCCTGATATAAAATAGAAAACCTTCATTTTATCACTTTTTATCGCCCAAATCCCCGTTCTAAATTAATCGATCTTAATTATTATTATGTATTATTACTACTTCAAATTAAATGTCCAAACTTGCCACACATACACAAATATAATAAATATATAGGTATTTGTGTGTGTAGGTACATTGACATTTTATTTCTTTACAATATTATGCTACGCAAACCTCTAACCCATTGTATAAAATACATGGTAATTCATAGGGATTTAAATTTTTTGCATCTACACGGGATAATGGGCAAGTGAACATTAAGAGCAAAGATGATCCCGTTCTCTCATCAAAATAATTCCATCATCATCAGTAACCAATCGATCTTGTCTCGTTGTCATTCAATCCTCTAGTTGTCTATATCTTATACTTTCTCTCTGTGGGATCCCCATAGCGATGATGAGAGCCCCTCAATCTTCTCAAGTGTAAAACATCAAAATATAGCATGCGCTTTCTTCTTTTTATTCTTCTTCACAGTGATCATAGTGATGGCGACGCTGTTCAAGAGATCTTTGTGTGAAATCAAGTGAAATGTTAAAAAGGCCAAAAGAAGAAGAAAGAATGTGAAGAATAGAAAAGACTATAAGACGTTTCAACAACACAGAGAGAAACCCTCTTCCTCGCTCATGTGGAAGACAGATTTATGCATATTACGACCAGTTCACATGCTGCATACAAGTTTATCTTGTTCTCTTCCTGGGTGCCTATGTGAAAATCGCTTGGAATTCAGTTCACAGAACGCCGATTATGATGCCGTGTGAGTGTCTTCTTTATTCTTCTGGTGGAATAAATTGAGGCGGAAAAGTTATCATCGCCATAGCAAACATAAGCACAAAAGAAGAAAACCAAACCACCCAGACAAGTTTCTGGAAAGTGTGTAAAAGCAAAAGTAACGTTCAAATGCACGCACAAAGTGGTAATTTTATTTACATTTATTTCCTTTAACTTGCCCTTTACACATATATTTCCAAAAAATCTTATAGTTTAATAGGCATGTGCACTTAAAAGATGACAACACGATATATTGCATTAGTAAGTTCTGCTAGATTTTCATCTTTTTTAAATCTTTGTTTCTTAAAGAAACTTCACTTTGGTTTTATCCAATCGAATGAGCAACATTGCATGCCTGATATACAATCCGTACTATCAATAAACAAACAAGTCAACTTTCGAAAAACTACAAGAAAGAAACATTCCAATATTTTAAAAGAAAATGAAATCGTGCGAGTGCGAGATGAACAAGCATTTATTTTAAACCAACACTATTGGAATATACTACTTTTGTGTTTTCTTTCATTTTGATTTCAAGCACTACTCTGCGTCCCCACAGTATTTGCAAAGTATACAGCAGCAGTTGTTATTACTACAAAGTAAGAGCTGAACCCGAGGCAAGACAGAGAAAGCACTTGCACAACCACAAAGATAACTCGGTGGATCGGAATCTAACAAAACAACTTCAATGCTAGCAGACAAACGTAAATCTTGTTCTTATGGTTTATGATCATTTTTGCTATTATGACAATGTTACAACTCCCTGATGACTATGAAAACGATGACAGAGAATCTAGAAAGTAAAGTGGATATACACTTGAAATAATATGGTTTCTGCTGCCATCAAATTAGCGTATTATTTTTTAATACATTCGTTTACTTTACTTTACTATTTTCACTATTTTCAACTTTGTCTGCTAAAATGTCATATATCACGGCCAAATGGACCATTACAACATTTTTCTGTACTCCATCCCCAAGCACATTTTAACCGACCAGTCAACTACACCGACATTTCCACTAGTAAACTACACTGATGCTACAGGGATCTTGTCGAGGCAAAGCTTCAGGCAAGAAAATGTTAATAATCTCCAGCTCCGGTCTCCGACTCCCTAATGGAATAGGACGGGAAACCTTTACCAGAAAGGGGAACAGTAACAGAGCAGAAACGTTCCGAATAATTCGGCTTTCACACGTGCATACATACATAGACAAAGTCGGAAAGTCGGAAGTCAACATATCCAAGAGTCAAGACTGTTTCATGTTTGCTTTCTACTTTCACCTCGGTTTATACTAGTTTTACCTTAATTTTCAAGTTCATTTTTACATCAGAACAACACAGGCCTGTTGGTTTCTATCAATAGCTTTGGGTCAACCATGCGGTAACTTTGTTTGTTTCCTCCCTCTTTTCTTCCTGTGATAAAGTTTATCTATGATGACATAGTAAGCTGATGTTTGTTTGTGATTTTTATAGGATTTTAAAGTTTGTTGTTAAATAGTCTAGCATCAAGCTTATGGAATCATGACTTTATTTTATTTCATTATTTGGTATTACAAGCGGCTATTAATTAAAAATGATGGTGACATGAAAGTAAAATGGTAATAGTGATGGCTTGATTTTCCATTGTGTGCCTGCAATTCCTCCGAAAAGTATTGGTAACCAATAGTTAAAATGTTTAAGTAATGTAAGCGTAAAATGCTAAAACGCTTGGAAAAGCAGGCGTACCTAAAGCAAGGGATGATGACCATATACTGAGTAACTACATACTAGCTTTGATGACAACGGCACGATGAAGTAATGTCCGTAGAAAAGTAGCTGAAGGAAACGGACAATAAAACCAAATCTAGGCACAGGAACATTACAATAAAGAAGCAAATATCAAAGGAAGTGTTAACACTTTAATTCGTTCATGAAAAGAGAACTGATTTGCCTAGGGGATTGAGCAGAGAAAAGTATTCCTAATATTACAGGTGAACAGACAAACATCAACCAACTAGTACATGGTGCATTTGTTCATTCGCTACTACTATATAATGATGCATGCAATGACATTTTACTCCTTTCATCATCGCCATGATGGCGTGTATGAATTATGATGATCTAAAGAGCATGTAACCTACATTTACAACCCCGTAGTCCCGTTATTTTCATCTGCTCGTGTATGGGAGCATGAAAATAAAACTTTCAGGTATGTGTACCTAATGATATTTATGTGCCTAACTATAAAAATGCGACGAATGTCATTTCTTTCCTCTGTGCTGTTTTCAGTCTGTCTGCTCACCTTTGCCAAAAAAATTGAAATAAAATATTTACTTTCATTTCGTTTGGTCCTGTTTCATTACCCAGAGCATATTGACAAGAAGCATTTCTTTTTATTCTTACAGTAAAATAATAATGTTAAAATGGCACGTTTGTCTTCACATTAGGTATACAATAAGTTGACATTATTTTCGCTCACCCTTGATACATTTTTAAAAGTCAATTGCAGAGCTGACCCATTACTATTAAAAAGAACATTGGCGTGATGATGAATGAGGATGTTAAAGTTGAAAAGCAATAATAATAATAATGACACTACTAAGGACAATGGGAAAATCCTTGGAATGACTTCTCCACTCACAAACATGCAATTTAATCCAAACTTCCAAAAAGTCAAAGAGCAAAGTAAACACGCTCTGCGCTTCTACAAGATACATTATAAAATGACCTTTTCCACTCTTTTCCATTCTCTTTGCATTGACTACATGAATCGCATTTACCAAAAAAATCCAGATACATGGTTCCATTGGACAGACATATGACACATTCATAATGTGCCTTTCCAGTTCTGTCTCATAAAATAAAAAAAAGTTGTACCTATGTACATAATAATAATAATATGCCTATAATATAAAAGGAGAAACAAGCCTCTCGAGATTTAATTTAAAATTTTATCGGCAGTCACAGTTATCATCGTCCTCATCTCCTTCAACATTAACCTTTTAACGTCAACCTTTTCCAAAAAAAGAGGAACGGAAAAGTTCAGACTGAACAGAGATGATAATGGCTCGAAATGTCGAATCTCTTTTAATTCGGCTATGTATTTGAGTCGTCTTTGCAATATGAGCTTTCTCATTTGGTCGCTTTTGAGAAAGGAAATACAACATCAATAACACTTTCACAACAACAGGGATTCAAACGAAGTAAGGATCAAAAGAGAGTCTGATCCATCACTTGTGCACTTTTCGCATAAGCTGTTTTTAGCTTTCCTTCAGCCAATTTAATGTGTTTTTACAAACATTTCCATGTAACAGTATTGACTTTAGTAAATAACTATCTAGCACTTTTCTCAACAGCAAGCAAAATCTACAAAGCACAATACTACATCAACTAAGGGAAAGAGATACAGTTTTTTCCCTAAGGGCCCTTCTCAAGTATTTTCCATTCGTCCTACAACATATTACCTTTGATAATCAATAATAACTTAACATTATGGTGCTGTAGTGTTTTTCTTTTTTAAATCCCCAACTTTAGAAATAGACAAAATGTTAGCTACCTATATAATACGATGCAACACGCAGTAATTGAATATATATGGACAAAATATAAGCTCCACGCTCGCTTTTCTACCCAAGGAATATTTTGACTTGAATCGTTTTTGCATGCAATCGGTAGAATGTAGAGATCCATAGATTACAGATACCCTCGTCTTTACAAATGGATGATAAAACCTTTATAATATTTACATACTTACCAATTTACCATCACTTGAGCATGAAAATATCAACAAAAAATACCAAAATACCTACACATATAGTTCCCATAGAGAATTCTCTTCACTTAAATATTGTACTTCTGTTTATAAATTTTTGTTTTTCTTTACTCATATACGATAAAATTAAAATGCCGCAGTAGTTTATACATATATACCTTTAAAAGCTTCTGCCAAATATCTGATAAAAATGGAATCTTGTGTATTTATCTGCACGTGAGTTAAAAACCTTACGAGAAGCGTCCAAAAATGCACGAAAAGGCAAGTCAAATATAGTTCCAATGAAAAGCAAAAATTCAGATTTAAATTTTTATCGCTGGTGCTAAATAAATGGACGGATGAAAGGCCCAACACGAAATGAAAGAGGAAATACAGTAGGTGGATTTTTGCACTTCATAAATTTATAAAACGAGCGTGGTCTTAACACACAACTTGGAACATATCATTACCAGTGTTACAAACGCTGCTGTCTGCATTTTATAGAATACACGAGACGACTACAAGTAAATAGCGGCCACACATATGAACTTGGTACATTTGTAAAAACACGAAAGAGAGCGGAGCCAAGGAAAAAAGCAATTGCCGTATATGAAATTGGCGTCTTCTTTTCTTTTTTTGGAGATGCAACGATAAAATAAAACCCATCTGATATTTTAACACTCGTTATTATTGTCTCATTCCTGTGATCATCAAATAATATTAACTTTAATCGTTTCCACTCACGACTGATCACATGTTTATAAGTAATCCACTCAAAAAAGTCATATTTTTCTTCCGCAGCTGCGTGTGTAAAAAAATACTTTGCAATTTGCAATTTTTGACAACCTTTACTAAAACAGTAATCTTACTTTACTTTTTCGAATATAGACCTAGACCTGTCTTGTAAGAAGTCCCAAGTAATCACAAAACGTTTGTTTTTCTCTCACATTTTTAAAGTATAACGCTGCAGTATTATGATTACAATTACTGGAGTACATTAAGAGCAATATTATGTGCTATATTAATTCTTTAATAAACACTGTTACTCATTTATATTTACTAAGGAAATTAATGATACTTATCACTTTAATGAATACAACACAGATGATGCAGATGATATATTATCGTGCATTGAATTTCTAACTAATAATTATAATCAATAATTATTTAATTCTCAATGAATTTTGTGATATAAGCAATGCTTGTTGTAACTAAGTTTTATGTATTACTTTTTATTCTTAAAACAAAATTTTCAATTTAATGTGCATGCTCCCAGCTCCCGCCTCATAACTAACTGCCAACATATGTATTGAGTACTGTTGTTGATGTAATTGCCACTAATTGTGGAAATCAATATGACAATAAACAAATTATTGCTACTTTCTGAGTATACAAGTTAACAAAGAAATCCTTTCTCTCATCACAAATAGTTAGGTTCAAATGTACAGTTTAATGCTCCTGTGAGTAAACACGAACAAAATGGTGTCCTTCTGTGAAAAGCTTTTGCAAAGGAGATAATATTTAACAAATATTTTCTGCTCAAAAATTTGGTGTTGCAAAGTATTCCCATTATTAAATCCGATGTGGCAAAAAAATGTACTTTGGTACGTAGGTAACTACAGAGTTTAAATCCTGCTATTAGTAAGATCAGTTAAGAAGCTCATTATTTATTGCTTAATATTGCATGGATTTTAGTCTATTGGAGAACATGGTTACTTACTATGTTTTTAAAAATTCATGCATGCATTTGGGAAAAGGTTGAAAGCTACAAAAAGCTACCTGAAACGCTAGAGCAACAAAATTTCAGTAATTTTGTGTTCGTTTCAGTTGAGAGCAAAGAATTTACTAGAGGTACCAAAATGTGAATCGCACACTGCAACTAGTGCAATTAATAGCGTACATGGGTTTCTCTTGCTAAAGTGAGCACGTTGCCATTATCTGATATCCAAGTGCTACAGTAGCAAACCACCATTATCTGATAATTTTCTTGTCGACTGCATTGTCACAGAAAAACTATCTCTCTGTGAAGTGCGAGCATCTTCAATTTTATCGTTATCGTAAAAGTAAATCACCGCAACAAGCAAGCACATCAGGGAACTTTTCGAGCGCTGAGTTGCTCTACTGATTTGTTGAAATGAAAATAAAATAGCCAACATTTTCTCCGAGGACAAGCTTTAGAAGAACAAATCGATTTTCAATAAAAATTTATGAAACACAGCATGCTCCTATTTCCCATCTATTCATTAGTTTCTCTTATTAAAAGCTGAGTCTGAGGAGATTTGCAGAAGCAATTTCAACGTTACAACGAAACGATGCAAGAACAGTAGTACACTGACTGAACTGAACTTAAAATCGTCAACTGGTGAAATTTTAGCGTCATATGCGACATGACATTGATTCTCTGCATTCGGTAGTTCTAAAAAAATCCTATCTCAATGTACCCCAATTCTTTTCATAGTAGAGAGAGAGTCATTCAGAATGCATTTCAAGTACAATAGAGCCTATTGTAGTATATTAAATATAAACTAGCAAGCACCAAAAACAAGCGTCACAAGAAGAAATTGCAGAAAGTGGTGGTTACACTACAGGATCATTAAAAGTTGATCCAATGAGCTGAAAATCGGTCGGTTTTTGACATTTGTCTGAAGAAACTATACTTTGAACTTGATGTTAATTAGACGAAGGACGTAGAGAACAAAGAGTGAACGGACGGAAGAACGAATGGAATGGCGGACTTACTTTTAAGGTATGACTACTTGTAATTTCTAACAACTGACTGAGTTTTTGAACGATGAGTATATTTAAGTGCCTTTTTCCAAAACTATGCATAGTACCTACTGATGGCATTTTACGATGTTTTTCTGCAAGCCAATAAATATTGTTGCAACTGAAGCGATAAGGACGTAGCTACCAATAAAGCGGTATGACTATGGTTTACATTTTCCGGTGACAGAATTTGGGCTCATATATCCAAAGTAATTGAATTATGTACTTTTCACCAAATCGTATGCTTCAGTTTATGTAGGAATTAGGCTCACTAATACCTTTACCAATATTGTTTTGGGCCAATCAATTCGATATAGACTATAAGTTGAATCGAGCAACCCACAGGGAATTTTGCACCGCGGAGGAAAGCAGACGATAATCAGCACCACAACTGCAGCCGTATCAGATCAAGAGTACAATAAAAAATATGTTCCAACCGTTATCATATCTCCGGAATCGGAGATTTGATATGACATTACAGATTGGGAGATTGGACAAACCAAATAAAGCTTTCTCTGACAGTTAAAAACCTTGTGACGCAGTAATAACAGTACCCGCGACATGGCATATAATGTTTTTTCTACGGTCTACAAATCTACTATAACAAATTACTACATTTAACATGCCTTTTAGGAGCATTTGGCATTTGGTGCATTATCTACTACAATAGTAACAACTACACACTTCAAAGAAACTAGAATATAGAATATTTTCACGTTTTTAAGGAATTTACAGAAGCGTAACAGTGAGAAATTATTCCTACCTGATATATTCCAGCAGGAGGTGATACGAGTGGTGTCATAGAAGCAGTACTTTTGATTAATTCATGCATTTTATACACAGATTAAATACAGGAGCGAACACGCACACAAATACCAGTGAGAAGAGGGTTCGGGATTCGGGAACACGAAATACTTTTTACACACAAATTAGCATCAGTGTCAATTATAGAAAAACTATAGTCGCAGTGGTCACAGGAAAACATTTCTAACAATGCTATTTATCAAAACACAAGTAAGCCTTTTATGAATATTTTCCCATTGAAGGTTTTCAGAAAAATTATCGAGACATAAAAAATTCTAAATCGGGTTTCCATTTTATCCAAAAAAATGTCAACAAACTAAAAACATTGCAGTGAAATAGTTTACTTTCTAGTCACAAATCTCGTTTTTACAAATGGCCTCCTTATCATATTTTCAAGGAAAAAGGGTTTAATAGGGAAATTAAATGATATTAAGCAAAATATATCTTTGTATGTATAACATATCATCTGTACAGTTACAAATATTTCCCAATGTTGCACAAAAAATACTCAAATTATTGGTTTCCAACGACACTAAGTGCAAATTCATATATTATCTATGAATAGATCTAATTTACGATCTACATGTCGTAAAGATATGAACTCAATTGAACCGTAAAACAACCATCGAGTTTTTTTTAATTTGAGTAAATATCTGACCAACTGTACTACTGTACACAATGCCCTATTTCAGTCGATTAAAATTTCAACATTTAAAATAACATTATCTCTTTATCTATATTGTATTTTGTGTTTTTCAGTCTGGAAATACTATCTAACTGGCTAAAAGCTTTTGCATTTTTCAACACTATATGACTGTAAACTAAACAAGATCAAAAGGATGGAATACCAACAACAAGACAACGTAATTGTAAACCCGCTGAAAAAATTAAAACTAAATAAACCAAAATAAGTAAAAAAAATAAAATAAAAAGATAATAACCTTTTGTTGAAGAAATTAGCCAAAAAGGATGGTGACACCGGGATGTATTGGCAGTAGAACAAAAAAAAATAATAATAATAGGCTCAGCACAACTATCAACTATAAAAGAGCAAGTGAGGCACCAAACAATAGGATGTGGTGAAAGGGAGATATACTTACTACCATTACAACACATAAAATATCACAGAAGGTTCAAGTATCTGGTTCCGACGTATTTTAAAATACAATAATAATAATAATAATAATAACGACAACAAACAATCGATAACAATAACTAGAATGTAGTTATAACAACAAGGCTGATGGAGAACTTGTATTTTTAACAATTGTGATATACTTTTACAACAACAATATTTACAATTGATTTTCACACCCAGCAGTGACAGGGTCTCTCTTTTCTTCCATTATGTATAAAAAATCCATTGTGATTCCCATAAATCCAATAATTCTGTCTTTTTTCACAACTCTGACAAAACTACAGTAACACATTAGCCATATAATAATTAACTAACTTCAAACCATCAATCAAATTGACCATATCTTCTACTAGCAAAAATCATCTCATACTACTCAACAGTTTACTACAGTCACCATCTGATTTATTCTACTACTTTCCCTCTTCAATTTAATTGTTCTTATAACTGCTCTCGTCGTCTTGTTCACTTGCTGACTAATACTACTTCCAGGTTGAAAAAGAAATCGCATTGTCCTCTTCCTTCCCCAACTACTATCTTTCCTTGTTGCTCTCTCGCCTCTCTCTCTCTCTCTCTGTGTGTGAAGATGTGGTTGACCAACGGTCAATTGGTGGTTATAGGTTGCATTGAAATTGTTATGTCTACGAAATACTACTCCAACAATCCCTGACTACAGCTGACTACTAATAATGAATAAATAAACAAAACGTGTGTTGATTGTGATGCTGTGTGTGATCCTTCTATCATTTATTTTCGGTACAATTTTTATGTAAAGTTGCGTAGTAGAGTGCGTGACCACTGGCCAGTATGATGATGGCGGTGGTAGGAAAAGGCGTGATAACAATAATTATAATAATAATAGTTCATTAATATAACGCGGTGCAAACACTACACTATAGCCTATCCCCAGGTTCAATTTAATAGTCAGCAGCCCAAAAAGCAGAGATTGAGGGGAGAGATGATGAAAGCAGCCAGCAATATATGAATCAGTAGTGAGCATGTAGTAAGTAACCTGTAACAGACAGCCTTGTCCGTATTTACTCAATTTTTTTACTGTTTGTTTACTTTACTCTCTGTGCTACCCATTCATAAAACGGGAAAATGATGATAATAATATTTTTAGCGGTGATGTCACAGTGCCCTATCTACTCTATGGCAAAAGCATATAGGCATAGAAGCGTATTAATAGTGAATAGTAAATTCTTTTATGTAATTTAGTTACCGTGCAACTCCTCCCTTTGAGTCATCTGTGGTGGATGGTGGGTGAATGTTATTTTTGAAGAAAGCAGAAAGCCAGTTTTTCGAGGACGAGGCTGTTTTGTTTGATGGTGATAATACATAGTTGATAGTATGCCTGTTGTAGTAATAGTAGCTGACACCATGGTGGTGGTGGTGGTGTCACTATCATCACGATGATGACGATTGTCTAAAAATGCTATCGTGTTTGGTTCTACACCTGACGAGACCAAATTGACGTGCAATACTGTCATCATTGTGGCCACCACAATGATGTAGTGCCGCTGTTGCTCTTGTCTGGCTATTACGTCAATAAAATCCTTTATTGTTTGCAAGTGTTAAATTTGTGTGGTTTGTATCTGGACACCCTTTCAACTTTCAACAAGTTTTTCCAACAACAGTGGGCTCCAGTATTGTGTCCTCATTGCATTGTAGTTACAGTTAGTTGTTGGAGACCACAAGCTCGTAGTGATGGGGAAAATTGAATGAAAGTTAGTATGACACATATCATGGAAAAATATCTCAAAAAGTGGGGAGGTAATAACTAAAGTGTAAGGTATAAGATATTATACAATAATGACAAATGACGATGTGTGCCTGGAACTTGGAGGAAAGGAAAATTGATGATTGTTCTGTTTAGCACTTTACTTGCCTATTTTAACTGTGCAAAGAAGACAATAATTTGTTAAAATAAATTAGGATGGAGAAACAATAAGATTAACCGAAATAATAAATACTTCAAACGTAAACTTCTGCTCACATTCACAATTCACATACGTCTTCTTAGTTATATCGAGCTGGACTGACAAGTAAGGGACATGAACAAGTAGGTATGTACACAAATAGGCATACATTTTAGTATGTTTCTTATGCAAAATATTATGTGGGCGTTTGTGTTATTTTATATGTATGTCAAAAAGAAGGGGGCGTTTTCATGCACAGAGTCATCATGTTATAAATAATGGATTTGCTATTTTGTTTCTGTAATTTTCAGGTTCGTCTAGAAGTGGTGCAAGAGAAATGGAGGCGGAAAAGTCTCATTAAACACAAATTTTCTCATGTCGTACACATCTTGGCTGATTTCAATTTATCGGGAGTCGTATCTTTTCATGTTGTAGCATCGGTGAACCGTTCCCTTTTCTTGTTTTCTTTTCTTTAATAGTTAAAATCATGTTTCACACTGTAAAGCCATAGGCAAGCAAAAAATGGCTCTACCATGGGAGGATAGACGGTTAGGAAATGCCCAATTTGGAGTAGTCTTTTTCACTTCCAGTCAACGACAGGATACATGTGGCACAAATGGGTTGCCGCTAACTCCTAATAGTATCCGAATATTAGGAAAAGCTCAGTATTTAAAGTCACTAAATCATCCTAACCTCGTACAATATATTGACATCATCAGGGGAAAACATGGTACTTATAATAATAACTATACAGTAATTGTACTTGTGCGTGTATAATTGATGCAGAATTTCAGTAATATTACTTACATATGTTTAAATTCGTTTAGAGAGAATAGTCATCGTGTCAGAAAACCACACAAATAATCTTCGCAAGCTTCTCAAAACTTCCCCGTCCACTTTTGACCTTGGAACATTAAACGGCTCCTCTCAACTTCTTAGGATTGCTAGACAAATTTTGTCTGGCCTAGAATACCTTAACAAACATGGTATTACAAATAGAAATCTCCATTTGGATAACATCTTGCTTGACGAAGATGATAACGTAAAATTGTTCAACTATGGCTTGTATTATATGACGAACGGAGGGAAATACGTCACGTTCCCTGTCGGTTCTCCCAAATATTTCGCACCGGAAATATTTTTGAAAAGCACTAGGAGCGGCATTTTAATGCACTACTGTGATATCTGGTCTCTGGGTCTGATTTTGTTGGAGTTGGTGCTCGGGAAAGAACTTTGGGTGGATCTCAAACTACCAGAAATTATCAAAAAATTAACTGGGTTAAGGAGCAAAGATGATGGCAATAAAAAGAGCAGTGCTCTATCCTTGATTTTAGCAGATGAAGGATGTTCTCAACTTGTAGAGAAAATGGGTCCAGCAGTAAAAACTTTAATTAATGAATGCCTTATACTGAACCCATCAAACCGACCATGGGCTAAGCAACTGCTAAAAGACATGAGAATATTTTCTCAGGAACAACCCCAGCAGTATGACGTAAATACTGATGATCCGTTTAGAGATAGCATGTCTGAGATTACTTCCATTAGCGACATAGCTACTACAAATACAAAATTGAATAGTCAAAACTGGGCCCACATTAATCGCTCAGCTTTCTTGCCCTTTACAATTAATTTTAGCGAAAGTTGTTCCATTGATAATGAGACTGGGGCATGCCAAGGGAATGGATTTGACAATCAACATAAAGAGTTTGGAAACAGTGTAGTGAATAGAGGTACCCCATTTCAGGTCTCCAATGATTCATCCTCTTCCGCGTTTAATTGTAACACAGGGAGCAACAATTGTAACAAATCACTTATGGTCCTATCGTCGTTATCATCCTCAACAGACACGTCGGATCTCCTTAAATATCGTTCACTGAAAGAGGTTTACTACTTATGGCAATTAGCTGGTGGAGATGCAATTGCTGAATTGAGGAGACAGGGACTCACTAGAAAGAAACCAGCGGTTTTGTCCGTCCCCAAGTTAGTGTCCAGTATTACATTTAAAATAAGCAATGGGAAGAATGGTTTATTTTATTCCTAATTTCTCTTGATAACGTTCAGTTCAATGACATTGGAGGGCGAGTCTAGTGGTAAATCCAAAGAAAGGGGCTTACTATTGGATCAAACGGTTATCATCCTCCCTTTGAATGAACTACGCAAAAGACTGAACGACATCCCTACAGAAGATTACTATCCTTTGCTGGAATTTCCACAGTGCGTAATGTTTACACGTTTACAATATCATTGACACTGGGTCAATTACTGATAACGAGGCGATTTTATATTGAAATATATCAAAATTACATTGCGCAGATATCATCCACGATTCGAAAATGGGGTGTTGGTAGAAGAGTCGTCAACCCTGCCTTTAGTCATTAGAGAGAAGGACATTGAGTATCAGTTTCATCGCATAGTCCTCTTTGACAGACTGCTTGGCGTAAGATGTTTTTGTTACAAACTTGCTTACTAGGCACGTTTTACGTAATATATGCATAATAGTATTGCAAAATTTTACATTACAGAGCTTTCCATTTACAAAAAGTGCTATTTACAAAGAAGCAATGTTGGACATTCCACCATTTTTTCGGGCTCAAATATGGTCATGTCTCCTAGGCATAGAACGGGACGTACAGTCAGAGTTTTTTGCTATAGACAAAGAGACTCCAACATCTACCGATAGACAGGCACGTCGTACACTAACCACATAGGATAATTCATTTGAGTTGTTCAATTCGTTAAGTGCTTAATTTTATAACAGATTGAGGTAGACATTCCTCGATGTCATCAGTACGACGAACTTCTGTCAAGTCCTACTGGACATCAAAAATTCAAGCGAGTCTTGAAAGCTTGGGTTGTTAGTAATAAAGAGTACGTTTATTGGCAAGGGCTGGATTCCCTTTGTGCACCGTTTCTCTACTTAAATTTTAACAATGAGGGTAATTGATTACTTTGTTACTTTAATTTTTCTATTTTGAAAATGCCTGAAAAATAATAATTGGATTTTTTTAAAAAAAATTTCAGCAATGGCATATGCTTGTTTGTCTGCGTTCATTCCAAAATACCTCTACAATTTTTTCCTCAAAGATAATTCTGTGATCATCCAAGAATTCCTTGCAAAATTTTCTCAACTGGTTGCTTTTCACGATCCTCAGTTGACTAATCATTTAGACTCAATTGGATTTATCCCGGAACTATATGCGATTCCGTGGTTTCTTACAATGTTCTCACGTATGTTATATAAAAGTTTTAACATAAAAATGAACTAATTATTATTGCATTAGTACCACACGTGCGCATTACGTTTAATTATTTAACGTAGTGTGTCGCAAGTTTGATCCCCCTGAGAGTATTAATTGCTGTGATCTCGGGAGACAAGTGAATCTTTACGACTCTGATACTCCACATTTCAAGGGAAATAAAGAACCCGTACACAAAATAACAACGTCAATTTCAGGAAATTTAGATCTTAGGGATAAACCCATGCTCAAGAGTAGTCCCTCTACAGATGCCTTAGTGAGTTTCAAATACGCAATAAAAGTTGAGTTCGACTTACATACAACATAATAAATGTATTATGATGTACTATTATAATCCTTTATTTATTGTGACATTAGAAAACTGAAGCAATACCACTTGCAGACTTAAAATCTGAGAAGTGTGCGCGCATAAGTGGTGAAGACTTTTTGGAATTGCTAGACCTAAATCGATCAAAATTTCAAAAACAGAAAATGATAGTCGTGGACGTTCGAAATCAGGAAGAGTAAGATCTGTGTTTAATGCATCTTCTTACATTAAGTTAAGATATTAAGATAAGTCTTGTTGAAAAACTAGTTTCAATAGAGGAGCAGTACCCGGCAGTATCAACATGCCCTTTATAAGTTCCTTCGGTCCGGATGGTTTATCCTTGGTGCAAACTACTGAACTAGCTACACTGAAGGCGAACATTGGAAAAATCATTGTAGTGGTTGGAAATCGTGGGGACTCTGCTGTAAAGGTGAAGTTTATAGAATATAAATTCAACTCATGCATAAAAATCTCTGCAAAAGTGAATTTTAGTGAGGTACTAAAACTTTCTCTCTTCATAGTTTGCAGAAAAAATTCTTCGTTTGGAGTATCCGAAAGTGTGTGTTTTACATCGTGGAATAGACATATTTCGATCATCCAATATTCTTATGGTTCCATCATCTGTTTGAGGGATGACAGAGAAGAGTACTACTGTGAATAGCTACAACAACACCGGTTTTAACTGTATTTTTTTCTTCTACTCTAACTATACTGTAATTCACACGCAACAAGTGTGTTTATGAAACTGGGATATTGGACCTATTTTACGTGATTTTTTCTAAATGATAGGAGCAAACTTTCTTTGCATTAGGCAATGCAATATTTAATACCAAAGATTAGGTAGACAAATGCAAGTTGTGTTTTTTCACATCACAAAAATTGATACATTTAAATGGTTTGGTCCATAAAGCCAATATTACCCGTTTTTGAATATAAAGGTTGTATTTGCAATGATCCATCCAAAATTTAAACTTTGATTAAATTTGTTACATTTCTAGGTATAAATAAAAATGATTATTGCAATTATTCATTCAAGAAATTGAACATCATCATAGTTTTTTTTAACAAAATAAGCATCTTTATAACCATTCATTATGCCATTCCACAAGTAACTAGCTAAGAAAGCGAAGACTACAATATACTTTATTTCGTATTTTGTATACCATAACCATCAATGGCTCGGCTCATCTTCAGAGTTGAACTTTTAACCTAATTTGTGTACTGCTGTCTTTATTCTTCATCTACATTTCTCATTCCAATAATAATAATCAATCATACAGCATTGTGCTGATATTAGATTTTCAATTGATGTCTATTTCACGCATAATTTTAAAAACTAAATGTATAACTGAATATTTGTTTGAAGTATTCTGTCCATATCTAGTGATGGGGAAACGTGAGACGTGAGACGAAGTTGATCTTGCAAGTCGTGTCAGTGGATTAGTGGATACTACATACGTACTTCGGAGTAGGAATCCTACTGGATCCCTTTAAAATGTTCATATGTATTTACATACTTGATTGTTAGGCGATTTGAACGATTCGTTTGATGTTAATACACTTATGAAAATGAGACTTTTTAGACGTGTGTACTTATCGTTAGTAGTATTTTTAGTATATAGGTAGTTGACATTTCATGGTTTCAACTTATCCTCATATGCCTACTGAACTAACTGATCGCCAATACCGAACTAGAAACAAAAATGAGCAACAATTGCAGAAATACAAAGGAGAGACAAACCGCTAAATACAACACCATTCACGGTCAACGCTGCCACGCACGCCACACACCAGCATGCCAAGCAACGAGCGTACCGGAAAAAGGAACAAAGAGTTTAGCATAAACATCTGCTCACTCCTTCTGCTGACTGTTCCTCTTCTTCGCTCACCGGCTGTTACCTACGTGTAATTGCATACGTTCATCTTCATACAGTCTCTCTGTCTCTAAACTCTCTAGAGTTTGTCCTTTACTCTGTATAGTATACTTCACATTGACAAAGGGTACTAAAAGAAGCGGTACTTCGTCGCAATTTGCTTTCTTTCTCGTTCATCTCCCTCCTCTGCTAACATGGTCGATAGTGATGAGATGAATGATGATACCATTACTATTATGTAAAAGACCATGATGCAATCTGTTACAAACGCACTGTGTATTTGAAGTAAATTTAAGACTTCTCTGAATTTGGATGAGGATGCATAGTCAATAGTACAATAATCGTGTACAATATGAAATGCTCCGTTTGGTAATTAAATTACCAACCGAAACAATGTAAGGTCTATATGTATCTTATTAAAAACTGGAATTTTACAGTTACAGCGTAGCTGTAGGTAGATTTTATTTGAGTTACATGATCTCTTCTAGGATCGTATTGTGTAATTTAATATTGTTTATAATTCTGAAATTTTCAAAGGATCTTGCTTTATAACAACGAAAGATATTATGTCTCCCTTCTTGCTCCTCTTTCACTCAGACGCATTTTTTCCCAAGAAACAAGTAATACAGACAACGATCATCATTCATCATGGTGGTGGCGCGTCGCGGTTACATAATATCCTGTTGTATCTTCTGTCGTAAACTTCAGGATGGGATACCTCCA